>ML777186.1:775441-809502 GCA_009831015.1 Picea engelmannii
ATTACAGAGAGATTTTACAAGAGAGTTTCTCACAATCGATCATCGAAAAATGACCCTCCATGCTCTTTAAATAGAGATCATGGACCAATCGGGTGTTAAGCCATGGATCAATGGCCGTTAAGATCGAGGAGAGTATGAACCATCGGATCACTCTATGTCAAGAACATATCGTGACCGTCGGATTGCCTAACTACAAATGCATACTAAAGAAACACACTTTTACCTAACGACATATTAGACCAAGTAGATCTTAACTAACTCCTAATTGTCTAAATATCCTAACAAGATACAACCATTATAGTTAGATCCAGAGGTATAAAGTTTGAATACACATTTTTAAATTTTTTTGCAGAGTAGTGTTTTGGTTTTATTTCGGTTTTGTATTATTTATTTCTGGGCTGCTACTCTTTTAGATCTGCGTATGCTCTTTGCCTCGTGCCTTGTGTGATCTCGGAAAATCAGAAACAGATAGGAAAAAATGTATCTTCCAGGTAAGCTAACCGATATATAACCCCTTTTGTCATCGAGAAGCGAAATTCTTTTCTTGTGTGAAAAGAGTTTTTTTTGAGCATGCTCTCCAACACTGTCTTCAACAAGAACAAGAACAATAAGAACAACACGAACATGAACAAAAATCCTCCTTCTGAACATTACAATATGTTTTTCTAGACCATTTGGTTAAAAGTTTCCTTATTAAGTAAGAGGTCTTGAGTTCAAGTCTCTCTTCTGTTACTTTTTTTGAAAAAGTTCATGCTAACATTGTAAAGTGTATTTCACTTCAAGTATAAAAGTGAATAACTATAAGTAGCTTTAATATTTTATTTTAGAGTTATTTATTTTGCATGCAAATTTTCTGTTATAAAGTAACTTCATTGTAAAAGTGATCCCCATTTCTCTTTATGAAAGTGGGTCACTTCATAAAGCAACTTACACTATCACGTGGTCATTTGGTTACTGTTTATGTCTTTTTTTAAAAGGACATAAATCTCACATCCGAAGTCTGTTTTCAGTGCCGTTTTTTTTAAAACCGCATAACTTTTTGAGCTCTTTCCATTAAGATAATCAGTTTTAGTTTTTAGATCTGTATTATCTGCATATTTAATATGGATTCTACAAGTAATCTCTTACTTACCAACACCAACTACTTCCAATGGAAATGTCATATGGAGGATTTATTAAGAAGTAAAGGCTTGTACCGGATTACCTTGGGAAATGAAACAACACCCACTGATGCTGATAAGAAATCCAAATGGGATAATAGCAATGACGAAGCGTGTGGATTAATCGGAATGTCCATCCCTCCTGATTTAAGGTTCCACCTTCAATCAATTGATAAACCCAAAGAAGCTTGGGAAAAGATTGAATATGTGTTTGGTAAACACAATATTATTCAAGCACAACAGTTGGAAAATCAAGTACTAACTTTAAGTCCAAGTGATTTTTATTGCATTGAAGACTATCTATCTAAGTTTAAAACACTCAAAACTTTATGTGAAGAATATAATATAAAGATAGACGAAGATCGTTGCATCTATCTTATTCTTTCTAAGCTAGGTAGTGCATATTTTGTGTTTGTATCTACCTTTTATGCCATGCAAGAGGCTCTAGGGGCAGCTTATCAAAAACCCAGTCTTGAGAACTTTTGTGATGCTTTGATTAGAGAGCAATATAAGCTAGTACAACTTGGAGTGATCAACATTGCAGGTACCTCCAACAAATCCTTAGTTGTCCATCAGAAAGATAAACCCAAGAATCCCAAGAAGCAACATCCTCGCCACAACAACAAGCAATATAAGGGTCCCAAACCCACTCAGATAGATTTTGCTCCTAATGGAGACAAATGTGCAAAATATAAAAATAAGAAGACTGACAGACATTGCAACTTTTGTGATAAATATGGTCATGATGAGTCCAAATGTTTCAAGAAGATGGCAACTTTAGAAGCAACAATGAAGAAGCACAAAATCAATATTGATTCTACTTCTTCTTCTTCTTCTTCTCATGGACATGCACTTTCTGCTTCTGGTTTCTCCTTCAATACACCTTCTACTTCTACTTCTGATAAGTGGCTTATTGATTCTAGAGCATCTTATCATATGGCTAAGGATAAAGACATATTTTCTACTCTAAATGAATGTAACACCAAGAAAATATTTGTTGGTGATGATAGATCTCTTAGTGTTGAAGGACCTGGAACAGTTCAAGTAGAAAATGGTCATTTCAATGATGTATTATGTGTTCCAAGTATTTCTTGTAACCTTCTATCAATATATCAAATCACTCATTCAGGTGAAGGTAAAATCATAGAGTTTTCAATGCACCAAGTTGTAATCAAGGATCTAAAATATCCTAAGCACGTTCTTGCAACTGGAATTGCTGATGATATTACTAGGTTGTACACGTTTGACAACTTTGGGTCATCATCTTTTTCATCAGTTTTTGTTGCTCATAGCGATGACTTGAACAAACTTTGGCATGAGCAGTTTGGTCATCTAAACTATCGCTCATTGCAAGAACTATGTAATCAACAGATGGTGACTCATCTTCCTCTTGGTTCATGCTGAGATGGTGTTTGTTTTGGTTGTGTTCTCAGCAAACATCATCAGGACAATTTTGAAAAATGTGCCTCTTGGCACGCCTTGGGTCCTTTGTAGCTTGTTCACAGTGATTTGTGTGGCCCACTTTCTTCTCCTTCTTTTTCTGGGTGCAAGTATTTCTTAAATTTCATTGATGAATTTTCTAGACGTACTTGGGTTTACTTCTTAAAACTTAAGAGCAAAGTTTTTGACAAGTTTTTGGCCTACAAGGCCCTTGTAGAAAATAAATATGGAAAAAACATTCAAAGGTTAAGAACAAATAATGGAGGCGAATATGTGAATAATAATTTTACAAGTTACTGCACTACATAGGGAATCCAAATGCAATACACTATTCCATATACACCACAACAAAATGGTGTTGCTGAGAGAAAGAACCACACATTAAAATAAATGGCTAATTATATGATCCAATCTAAGGGATTAAGTCTAAAGTATTGGGTGAAAGCCATCAACTGTGCAAATTACATAGTAAATCACACTCCCACAAAGGCTCTTAAAAATATAACGTCAGAAGAATCTTGGACTAAAATTAAACCAGATGTAAGTCACTCCCGTGTATTTGACAATATAGCATGGGCTCACATTCCTGATGAGAAAATGAAAGCATTGCAGCCTAAAAGTGAGAAGTGTATATTTGTTGGTTATTTGAAGATGTCAAAGGTTATAGACTTCTTCAAATACATTGTAATGAAATTTTTATTAGAAGAGATGTTAAATTTGATGAAAATCTTTTGGCCTATGAGCCTAATTCAACGGTTATGCCTTGTTCGGCCTGCGAGCCATATTTGGTGTTTGTGCCTTCTTCTGTTCTGGTTTCTTCTCCAGACGATGACAATGAGGATGAAAATCCACCTCCGCTTTCTCACCTTCCTCCAGATGAGTCCTTTGAACCTAAACCATCACCATCTCCACCACTTCCTAGATGGGTTCGTTCAACACGAGAAGCAACTGGTGATCTTGTCGGTGATCCTTCAGATCAACGTTAGACATGTTCACAATTCCAACAAGCCTCTTCTCTTTTGGCTCAAGTTTCAAAAACTCATGATCCAGAGACATTTGCAGAAGCTTCAGGTCATCTAGATTGGGATACAACAATGAATTAAGAGTATCATTCTTTAATGGCAAATGATACTTGGGATATTGTACCTCTTCCAAAAAAAAATTGTCATTTGTAAGTGGGTCTACAGAACTAAGTATGCATCAGATGGAAGTGTTGAAAGACACAAGTCTCGATTAGTTTCCAAAGGATTTTCCCAAGTTGAAGGAATTGACTATAATGAAACCTTTACCTCTGTAGCCAAAATGAATTCCATCCACCTTGTTCTTTCCCTTGCTGCCTCACATAAATGGGAGGTCCATCAAGTGGATGTTAAATCCACCTTCTTGCACGAAGATTTGCAAGAATAAATCTACATGGAACAACCTCCTGACTATGTCCAAAATGACTCTAGCCTTGTTTGTCGCCTTAAGAAATATTTTTATGGTCTCAAGCAAGCTCCCCGAGATTGGTATGCCAAAATGGACAACTTTCTTATTGCCACTGGATTCTCTAGATGCCATTCTGATCCTAATGTCTATACCAAGAAAGTAGGAATCCATATCATAATCATTTTCCTTTATGTTGATGACCTTATCCTTACTGGTAGTGACTCAAAACTTTTAAACCATGTGAAAACTAGCCTTAAGAAGAAATTTGGAATGACAGACTTAGGTTTTTTGCACTATTTCCTTGTCCTCCAAGTTTTGCAAACCAATGAAGGAATTTTTATTTCCCAATCTAAGTATGCTTGTGACCTTCTTCTTCGCTTTCACATGGACAATTGTAAACCAACCGTTTCTCCCTTCCAATCTGGAGTCAAGCTTACTGCCACCTGTACTTCTCCCGAAGTTGATTCCACCCTGTACCGTCAGTTAGTTGGTAGCCTCTTATACTTGACTCATACCCATCCTAATATTTCCTTTGATGTTGGTCTTGTTTCTCGGTATATGCAAAAACCACATGAAATCCATTGGAAAGCAGCTAAAATGATACTTCGCTATGTCCGTGGTACAATTTAGTTCATGATACATTATAGTTTAGGGGGGACTCCTTTATTGGTTGGTTTCACTGATTCAGATTGGGCCAATGACCTTGATGATCATAAGTATACTGCAGGTTATGTTTTCAGCCTTGGTTCAGGACCTGTCACTTGGGCCTGTAAGAAACAATAGACTATTTCACTTTCTTTAGAAGAAGCAGAGTACCAAGCAACGATAAATGTAAGTCAGGAAGCCTCATGGCTCCAAAAAATCCTTTCAATGTTTGGATTCTAGCAGCAACATCCGACCAGCCTTTGGTGCGACAATCAAAGTGCCATCAAGCTCGCCAAAGACCCAGTTCAACATCAATGTATCAAACACATCGAGCTACACATGCACTTCATCAAAAATCTCATTCATGATCAAGTTATTGAAGTGCTCTTTTTCCCTATAGAAGATCAAGTTGCATACATTTTCACAAAGTCTCTTACAGAAGCGAAGTTTTCCAAACTTCGATCTATGTTAGGAGTTTAGGAAGTTGTCATTAAGGGGGGATAGGCTATAATGATTCCTTCCTTCTCCTATTGTGTCACCATTGTAAATCCTTCAATCATATCCCAAGTTGTTCTTAAGGGGGGATGTTAGGATATTTAGACACTTAGGAGATAGTTAAGATCTACTTGGTCTGATGTGTCGTTAGGTAAAAGTGTGTTTCTTTAGTATGCATTAGTATGAATTTGTAGTTAGGAAATCCGACGGTCATGATATGTTCCCAACATAGAGTGATCTGACGGTTCATACTCTCCTCGATCTTAATGACCATTGATTCATGGCTTAACACCTGATTGGTCCATGATCTCTATTTAAAGAGCATGAATGGTCATTTTCCGATGATCGATTGTGAGAAAATATCTTGTAAAATCTCTCTGTAATATTTTTCTTTTGCATTGATAAAATGCTTCAAGTGGTTGCATTGGCTGGGGCTGTGGATGTTTCCTCGTAGGGGTTTTACCACGTGAAAACATCGGTGTGTTGATATTTGATCTAGTTATGTGAGTGGTTACTGAAGATGTTCATCCTCTATTGGAACACCTATGTTGTCGAACACTTGGCCAACTTGATTGAAAAAGTATTATCAACTAGAAGAAGAGTAGAGTTCAATTGTTTCTCCTACAAATATTCAAGTATTTTACTGAGCCACACAATCTCCTTTGTCGCTTCTGCAACTGCCACATATTCTGCCTCTGTTGTGGAATCTACTGGGACTAATTTTTTGCATGATCTCTAGGAGAAAACTATTGATCCAAGACTCATGAGACAACCTGAAGTTGGAACTCCATTTTCCTTATACCCATTAAATTATGAATCAAAATAATCGATCAGGTTGAAGTCATCTACCTTAGAGTACTTGATTCCAAAATCTTGAGTTACTTTCAAGTATTTTAGAAGTCTCTTTGCAGCAGATCAATGTCCTTCATAAGGCTTCTGCATGAACCTAGAAATAATTCCAACAATAAATGAAATGTCTAGTCTGGTGGTAGTAAGATAGATAAGACTTCCCAAAAGCTGTCTATAATTGGTTGCATCCTCAAATTCATTCCCTTATTTTGATGTGAGTTTCATATTCTATTCCATTGGATTAGAAACAAGATTGCATTCATCCATGCCAAACTTGTTCAAAAGTTCTCCAATGTAATTCTTCTGGGAGATGAATATGTACTTTGGATTATGTATCACTTCAATGCCCAAATAGTAGTGAAGATGTCCCAAATATTTCATCTTGAATCCTTCAACTCTTTCTTTATGGATGCAATGTAGTTCTCATTGTTCCATGTTATGAACATATCATCTACATATACTACAAGATATACAATTTTTTTCCAACTTTCTTGACAAACAAAGTGGCATTGTTAAGATTGAAATGCTTGAAATTCAATTTCAAAAGATGCTCAGTTAACTTTTCATACCATGCTCGCGGTGCTTGTCTTAAGCCATACAAGGATTTTATGATCTTGCATACCTTATGTTCTTGTCCCCTCACAACAAAGCCTTTTGATTGAGACACAAACATATTCTCCTTCAAGTCTCCATTCAAGAAATCAGTCTTCACATCCATTTGATGAATTTTCCATCCATTTTGTGCTTCCATGGAAAATAGAGTGCAGATGGTAGCCCATTTTGATGTGGGGGTAAATGTCTCCTCATAACCAACACCTTATTTCTGTGCAAATTCTTTTTCCATGAGTCTTTCTTTGTGCTTTTCAAGTGAGCCATCTGATCTGTACTTTTTCTTGAATACCCACTTGCAACCAATTGGTTTGGTTCCATATGGAGAGTCCACCAACTTCCATGTCCCATTCTTGTTGAGAGCATCATATTCATTCTACATGGATTCTTTCCATTCATCATGAGAAGTGGCTTCCTTAAAATAAGCTGGTTCATGGTTAGTAGATAAATTAAACTCACAATCATAGGAAACATCCATATCTTCTACATCACCTAAGTTTGAATCATCTACACTACCTCCATCTAGTTTTGAGGACAATTTGGTTCATGTCTTTCCAATATCATCAGGATGAACATTTTCAAGTTTTTTTATGAGCCATTTTGGTGGAATTTTTTGAAATGGTCCTAGTTGTTTGACTGATTGAGATGGTGCTGAGTTCTCATCAAGCCTCTTCTTTTCAATATTATCGATCACATCATTCAATTGAACTTCATGTTCTGATGAAGTGGCAGGAACTTATTCATGTGGGGGATATGGTGCTACATAAGGAGATTTAAAATATTGACCCAAGATAGGGATCCCCCCTTCAAGATGTGGAATCTCATCATCAAGTTCATGATATGTATTTACATGAGTGAATCTATCCAAATGATCAAGCTGCCTCTCAAAAATTTCTTCTTTCTTGGTGGATTAAAGAAATATCAAATCTCTGGAAATGATGAAATTATTGTTTGTCTCATCATAAAGATGATACCCCTTGGTGGTATTTGAGTACCCAAGAAGATGCACTTTCAACTCGCATCAAGCTTGGTTCTTTTCTCCTTAGGAATTAAGGCATAACATGTGGAACCAAAGACCTTGATATTCCTCACCGAGGGAATGTGGCCATACCACATTTCGAGTCTTGTTTTTGATAGCATGAGATGGACACCTGTTTTTGACATAAACTGCACATAGAATTGCATCAACCCAAAACATTAATTTAACATTATTGAAAAACATTATGGATCGAAACATATTTAGGAGTGTTGTGTTCATTCGTTCAACTACACCATTTTGTTGAGGATTGTATGGAACTGTTGTTTGATCCCATGTTGGCGAAGTTAACTTTCAAATTCATTAGATGTATAATCTGTTCCATTATCAATGCAAAGAGAGCCAATACGAGACTGAGCTTCACTTTGAATCCATACATGAAATTTTTTAAATGTTTCAAAAGCTTGTGACTTATCTTTAAGCAAATACACCCAACACATCTTGGTGTAATTGTCAATAAAGGAAATTATATATTTATTTCCATTTGCAGAAGGAATAGGCATAGGGATGCACAAATCAGAATGAATCATTTCAATTTTTCTACATGCTTTGGAAGTGGAATCATGGAAAGGATATTTTCTATGCTTTCCAAGAATACAAGCATCAGATTGTTCAATTTTCTATGAATGATGGTGTTAGTGATAGAAGTTGTCCCTAGACTGCAGTAGGGTCAAGCCTAGAATATCTTAGTTGTTTCAATGGTTGGTTTTTGTTTGGTAGGTAACTCAGTAAAAATGAATGAGAAAGGGAGAAGGCAACAAGCTTACTGTAGATCAATGATATACCATTGGGAATGGAGTCAAGTAAACACCATGTTAGATCGAATGCCCTTAAACTGAATATCAGACAAGAAACTTATGTGATAATGGATGGAATTATGGAGAATCCAACAAAAGGTAGAACATCCACAAAACAAATATTCTCTTCTGCAAAATGGATTGTAGCTATCTAAATGAACTCTACATAAATAGAGTGAGTACACTAAAGCATAATGCACATGAATTTTGTAGTGCATAAGTTCCATTCAAACAAGTGGAAAAATAATATGAAAACTGAGAAGTCACAATATGATAAAAAAATTCTCAAAATGGTTCAATGTCAGAAAATGATCACATAATAAAATTCCCTCAGGATTACAATAACTCATACAGGATTCCGCCTCCCAAAAAATCCCTCTCTCGAGCCTCATAACTGAAAAACCCCCTCTTCAAGTCATAGATATGCACCTTACATATAAATAATAATTTTATATCAAATCACATCAATCCACTTCTTGCTCGCCTTTGGAAACATAAGATATTTATTAACAATCTGGGACTTAATTGCAAGAAATATGGAATACTGGGATTGAATGCCACAATTCTGCCAGCAATTTCTTTTCTCTGCCACCTGTATGCTCGAATTCGAATTGAATATCTTTGAAAACATGGAAATCACGCTTGACCTGAAAATATTTATCCATAAAATCTGGAGTTGATCACTGATGCTAACTAATACTCTGCCTCCGAATGCTGTTGGAAATAAATTTTGAATAATGATTTGATGAATTTTCTTGTGGAGTTGCTTCTATAGTCAACAAGCACTTTGAAGGAATCAAAGTTTAAGTAATGTGTTGTCCCAATACGGTCAGATTAGATGATTCTATTTAAATCCCTAAAAATATGGAGATGTGGAGCTGACTTGCCAAATTCTCTACCACCAATATGTTAGAATAATAGGTGTGCTCATTTCACCATAGAAAATATAGAAATATTGTCACCCAACCATAGGAACAAAGGTCACCCTCGAGCACCTTAACCTTGACAGATAGAATAATTCCAGAAGCAAACCCTAGAACCAATAACCACCAAGGTAGCATACCTTTCTCCAAAGATAGCGTACCAAGCAGATAGTCCAAACCATAACCAAGCAGAAAGTCCAACCATAAACAAAGACCAAGTCACCACTGCAACAACTGCAACTCTCCTCTAGTCATGCACACCACTTGTCCTTATAAAATTGTGAGAGTGAGTGTGACAAATGAACTCTAGCACCCTCTTATTTATAGTCCTCCAAGTGAACTAACTGAGCCGACTTCTAATTTTGGAGGAAAATAATTTAATATAAATTATTATCTTGAGCTGACTTGTCTTCTAAGGTTATTTCATAACTTTCTAGGGTTTTTCTTGCTTCCCGAAATATTCTAGTCTCGTCAATGGCCATAAGTAGAGGTTAATACCTCCCACAACTATCATAATATCAACACTCCCTCCTATCTAGGGAGGTATTAAAGGAAATGGTCTTGAGCACAAACATACCATTAAAATGGTAGAATCATCATAGCCACACAGGCTATCTCATGATCAAATCATGAGCACCATAATCACTATCCAACTAGATAGTCTCCATTGCAATTAGGAAAATTCCATCCAATATAACACAACTGTGTCTATTCATAGTAGTATACAACTACTATCCAGTGGTACACAACCACTCCTAGGAGCACACTTCTACTATCCAATGACACACAGTCACTACCAGTGGATCACATCCACCATAGTAGCATACAACTACTATCGAGAGACAAACAATCTCTACAACAATCATATCATCTGATATCAACCTACATAGCAATATCATGATACAAACTGAGTCATTTGGACCATTATTCTACTCACATATGTGAGATCTGGAAGAGAATCTACCCTCGGAAAGTTAAACATCAACCATGGGTTATCCAGACTATTCTTCTCAAGCATAGAATAATAAATTTCCCTGATTTATGAACCTGGACCATTCACCTAACTGAGCCATTATTCCGACACTAATTACAATTAAACCTGGAGAGAATGAGTCTGCCCTAGGGAATGACTGTCCCTCATTGCTGAACCTAGACCATTCACCTAACTAGGACATTCTTCCAACACTAATCACAATGCAACCTAGACATAATGAGTCTACCCCAATGAATGACTGTCCATACCATTTCCTATGGAAATGATTGTCCTGCACCAACCTCCTATAACAAACCATTCTTTGAAACTGCTCACAACTGTGAAATTCGAAAGAATGATTGCCCAGAGAGGCAGAACATTCTTTTCGAGCACTACTTAGCATGACTTCCAAGAAGAATGACTCTCCTAGACCATTCCCCCACACTGGACACAATTGGAATCACTATCTATGGTACATCAGCAATCTATCAGACCATTTTCATTACGAAAATGACTGTCCGTTAGAAATCTTGAACCACTTTCCAGACTAAAAAGTAACTTCCCAACCTGGACCATTTTCTAAAATGGAAAATGATTGTCCATATATCAATAACATATCAGTGCTTCCTCCCAACCTAGGAGTAATCACTTCCCAATAAGGAATTCATCTCAACGAATCCTAGCTTGTCCCTTAAGTACGCAAACTTTTCATCTTGGACAAAGGCTTTACAAAAATATATGCTATTTGCTCATCTGTGGAGATATATTGGAAAACCACTTCTCCTCTTTGGAATCTATCACGAAGAAAATAATACTTGATCTCAATGTGCTTCGATTTGTCATGGAACACCAGGTTCTCTGAAAGCTTCACACAACTCTAATTATTACAATATATCACGGTCGAATCCAACACCTGATCAAACAATCCAGAAACTAGCTTTATGTACATTCCTTCCGTACAAGCATCACAAGATGAAATATATTCTGCTGTTGCAGTTTTGAGTACAACAAACTTATGTTTTATGCTAGCCCACGATATCGTGGCAAAGCTCAAACTGAAACATATCCAAGAAGTACTTCTTCTATTATCTGCACTCCCTTCCCAATCTGAATCAATAAATCCATGCAACTGTATATCATAACTCAAACACCCCACGAAGACATTTCAAGACATGCTTTGTAATTATTCAGTTTTCATGGCTAGGTTCCACCTGGAACTGTTTTCACAACTAAGCAAATATCCGGCTGAGTATTCTCCAAATACATCAACAAGCTAAACAATTTTCAATATAAGGACATGTCTACTGGATCATAGTCTCTCAACTTCTTCAAATCTGTCATCATGGGATTTTTCCATGGATTTTCAATCCATTATCCCATAAATATGAAGAACCATTTCGATACACTTCCTCTGTCATAGGAATTTTTCACCACGTTTTTTCTGTACATGAGAGGCTCTCCACCAAGTTGCTTGAATCCATACAAGGTCTTCTTTCATATGCATACATGGGTCTCTTTCTGGTATACCTCAAAACCTTAAGGTTGCTCTACATATGCTTGTTCCTCAATTTCTCTATTGGGAAGAACAATATTTTACATCTAACTGATGTAAACTCCAATCCATGGATACTGCAAGAGATATAATGGATCAGATAGAGGTATATCTGTTTTACTGAAATGAGTTGTCATCATAGTCTTCTCCCTCCTTCTAGGAGAACCCTCTAGTTTTGAATCTCTCCTTATATCAATCAATGATTCCATTCATAAGTCTTTTTCACAATTTCTCACATACATTGTTCTTTATCACAAATTCCTTCCATTCCTTATACTTGACTACTTCTAGTGGGTTCAAACCATGCTGGTAGTCTCATGATTCTTAGTATAATATCTGGTTCAATTTGTTGTTTTGGATTTTCTTTCTTTCTTGGAATCTTCATGTTCTTCCTCATATTCCTCTTCAAATTTGGGGTCCATAGAGTCTTCTATAGATTCCATGCCCTTCCTTCCTAAAGATTGCAACTTCTTCCTTTCGTCATAGGAATGTAGATGAACAACCAAGGGTACTCAAGGATTATTTTTGAAGAATACTTCTTCTAGAGTCAAACTGAACACATGCTGCTTATCATGGCTGCTACTTCCAATGAAGAACATGGATAGATACTTCATAGTCTTCATAGATTATTCTTCAATGGATCATATCATTGGTATTATCTCCCTCCTAATCCCAACTTCATGACTGAATGAACAATATGCTTACTCTTCTTTTGGAATTTTTCAATTAGCTCCCTCCAACTGAGAGAGTCCATGATTCTGTCTGCATCCTTCTTTCTTTTTATAAAGTGTGATACATCTATTCTAGTTTCCTCTTGATTATTGACTTCTTTCTAGTCCGAATCCTTCTAGGTTTCTTCAAGTTTGATTCTGATTACAGTCCATCTGGTAGTTGTTACTTATAGGAATTGTCACCAAAGGTTGTCAATGCACTTCATCATTTTTAGATACATTGTTTGACTAGTAGTCATTGTTATGAAAATCCTTATCTTGTTATTCTTCCATAGGTGTTGTTTCATTGAAACTGACCATCTTATCTTCCAAGAAATATATACACATGATATGTACAAGAACTATGTATACATGGTATGTACAATGACTATGTTACAGAAGAATATTGTTACCTTGAATTGAAGAAAAAGTTTGCTTCATCCTGCTTTCTTTGATGGTTCCTTTTCTTTTGCAACTGTTGCTTTGTGTGTTTCCTTCCTTTTCTTTAACTCAAGATATTGGTTCTTGTAGTGACCATATTTTTGACGGTTGAAGCATTGTATTTTTTACATATTCTTTTCTTGATTTGGTTTCTTCCTTGAGCCAAACTTCTTCTTATTCCTGAATTTCTTTAACTTTGCTGTGTAGGCTTGATCATCATCTTTCTTTTGGGATTTTTGTTTTGCACTAGTACTTGATTCTTCTTGTGCACACCAAGTCCAAAGTTATTAAAATGTAGGATACTCCGTTCTTGTGTTCATGCTTGCGGAAAATTATCCAATGTCTTGGGAAGGCCATTAAGTATGATATTTAATAGTTCCTTTTCTGAAATAATTTCCTCAATATCTTGTAGTTGATCTCTTAACTGAGATATTCTTACAAAGTATGATGTTATGGTGTCATCATCATTCATTTTCAGGTCACAGAGCTCATTACTTGTCCAATATTTCTGATTGAGAAGAGGTTAGTTAGAGCATCATACATTTTCTTGGATGAGTCAAGATGAGAAATGTATGGTATCAAATGGTCCTCTATAGAGTCCACTATGATACTCATAACATTGATTTCATTGTCCTTGAACTTCTCCATAACTGTAGTGTTCTGAAATTCCTTCTCTTTTCCCACTTCAAGCTGTGGTTCCATGATATTTCCTTTCAATATGATATCAAGGAAGGAACTTCGACATGGAATCTAGGGGACGTCATGTTAAATAGATCCATTAGAAAGAAAATTAAATATGAACATGAAGATCAAGGCAAAGGGGAATTTAGGTTTTTCAAGTCAAATCAAAGAAAACACCAACTAGACCCAACTAATGACAGTCATGAACATCATGAATACATCACGATATAAACCGGATTGGGTTTTAGAAATATATGAAACTTAGCAAAAAAATAATGCAATGGACAGAAGGCTCGCGAAACTGGTGCTTGAAAGAATGATGATTTTCGTGTGTACTACAAGAATAACAACATTCTTGCAACAAGGTGCAACCATGAATGTATGTTTAGGTGCTAACATTGGCTCCAACTGGGGATGCTGTCCTCCCTGTGAGGCATCAACAACACACAAACCACTGTGCCTTCTTCCTGTTCATCTATGCTGCAACTGCTCAATTGAAATCAACATTGTGAAAAAGCAATCTAAGATCCAAGACTGGCTCTACAAATTGAAAAATATTGAAACAACCATGCAACAATCCAAAAAAAGGATTTATACCAGTGTATCCATTGGGATATGGAGTCATTTATTCCACCTACTTCACACCAACAAACTGAAAACAACAGTTTCAGATGACAAGATTATTGTCCTACTCTAATTAGTTGAATCATTCTGCTCAAGTGTAAGAAAATCTCCAATGCAACCAAGTAAGCATTTGACTGACAAAAAGATTTCCATGTTTGCAGCAAAATAAGAGAATGAAGCAATTTTTTTACAGCAAGAATTGAATCAACCTATAAGACTTATTGCTGCAATTTGATTGCATATAGAAAGGTACAACATTGGAAACCCTTGAAAAAGAAGAGTCCATCCAAATATCCATGTGATCATGAAGAACATGATAGAAATCCACATGATGTAGAAAACCAAACTGCTAATCTATAATTTCTGGTGCATTGACCTGACGGTGCTACAAAATTTCTCTTAGAAACAATCCATAAGTATAAGCAGTAAAAACATCTTGATCTGGAAATTCTTTTGCAAAATTCATAGCAGAAATATTGGCATGAAAATTTGGAGGTATCGATATGCTTTAATCAATTTGAAAAGGAGAAACAATATTCTCAATAATCTTTTAATTCTCAACAACAGGTAAGGAAGATAAAAATGTGTCTTATTGAATATGATCATAACCAACATCCTGAACTTGATCAATAGACAATGAATCTTCAACAACTTGACAATAGTCTGCTGCCAAATAATCTTCATGAAGATCATCAAGAAAATTCATAGCAAGATCATCCCCATGCTCATCACTGAAATTTTTTTATACTGTACTTACAAAATCATCTTGGTGATGTAAATCAAGAGCATATTCATTTTCTACATCACTAATAACAAAAAAAGTTGATTCGCTAATTTCAAGATTTGTAGAATAAGACAAATCTGAAAATGATGTAAAATTTTAATCCAAATCTGATTTCTGTTCACAGTTATCCTCCTTCTCATCTGGATGTAAATGTTTATCACAAACCTGATCTCGAAGTCTGTCACAAGCCCAAAATTTTTCCTCAATTTCTCTAGCATCTACAAATATTTGTTCTAGTGATGAAGATATCCTTTCTCTAAGATAAAGAACAAGATCAGGGTGTTGAGCTTATATATAATACAAAATGGAAACAACTTCAGAAGGATGAATATCCTTAGGCATACTGTAATAAAAGATTTAAAATATCCTATTGAATGTGGCAAGAAATTCATCCTCCTCTCTTCTCAAAGCATAAATCTCAATCAAGAACTGATCAAATGATTTTTTCTCACCCCAACATCTCAAAAATGCATTATGAAAATCATTCCATGAACCAATGGAACAAGCTTCCAAATTTCTAAACCATAATGCAATATCTCCAAATAAAGATTTACAAAATATCCTCATAACTACATCCTCATGCACAATTTCAAAATTATCGACGGAATTTTCAAAAGCTTCCAGATGCTCCTCTGTTGAAACATGGTATTCTCCATTGAATATAGGAATATACTTGAAAAACTCGAGAGGTTAAAAGTGAAGAATAGATGGTAGCTTCAAAAGTTGAAAAATTTCTCTTCTTATTTTAGACTGAACTTCAATAGGTTGAATACCATGTTCAACAAGGATTGCAAAAGATAAGTCAAATTTGTTTGCTACAAGATGACATGATTATTTATGTTCATGATAAATTGGCATACACACATCATTTTTATCATAAGGTTCATCATGAGGAATTAGATCAATATTTATAGCATAGGAAGATGATAGATCTCATTCCAATGAGGGATAAACAAATGAAGGATTATGGTCATGGGAGTAAACAAAGCATAGGATGATCCTTTTCAAATGTAAGGGAAAATACAAGAAAGAGCTAATGAAAAATAATATAAGTTCTTGAAAGATTGCAGTCACTATCCAATATCTAATCCTTTTTCACCATCAAATATTAGAATTAATCATTTTCATTCTCCCAGGGAAAATACCAAGTAGCCCGTGAGTGGACTATGAGGTATCCCATGCGTCAATGCTAGGGTTTTAGTGAATTTTTTATGAGTCGAAGTCAAGGAGAGGGAAATGTGAGTTTTGAGGTTGAGGGAGAGAAGTGAACATGAAAGATGTGATGCCAAAGTTCTATATGATAACGGATTACTTTCAAGAATGGAACAAATTGCAAGAAAACAAGTATGAGAACGAGATCGACGAGGGGCGACGTGGGATTCTTTTGGCCATTCGAATTCTATCACTAGTCATGTGGATATGTGGATTGAGTGCAACACCATGGAAAAAAACTATTATGTGGACCAATCCAAGGGTTTCCATAGATAACTCGTCGAATCAAGGGAATGCAACTACAAAAAATACCTCAATAGAGAAAGGTTGAGCGTATGAGAAATGACGACTTAGTTAATACTAGTGATGGGCGACTGGTACTTTTTTGGGTGGAGGCACCATAGAATATTGTTAAGATAAATGCACATAAATTAGGGTTTGTATGAGATTTTTCTAGTCGTGCGATAGTGAGGGAGAGAAATGATTCACTCAGACTGGAATCGACCAGGGCGTAGAGGGTAGACTAAGGTGTTTCAAGAAGGTGGGAAAACACCAAGGTAGGGAATCTACTCATGGAGTTAGTGGTGCTGGCTCTGATAACACTGTCAGGACAGGAAGGGTAGAAACAATAACTCCACATTGACGATCTCTGCATTAGAATGATAGCTAAATATATACAAAATTATATGACTCTTGGTCTTCCCAAACAAGTGGTCATTCCTATCATGTATGACTTTTCATATTTACATATAGTTACAAGTAATGAACCCCTAAAGGAATTACGTGTCCAACAATTCACAAGGGTTTTGTTTACACGTAAGACAGGTATAGGTATGGATATTTCTATATTTATTATTTAGTTTCAAATCCTACCTCTAGTTTATTTTTGATGCTTACTTTGTCCTTTTCCAATAGTGGCATTTAATTTCTATTTGAGGGAGATTGGACATGGCATATCTTATCATATCCACTCCAAAAATGTGTTGTACCTTCCCACCACTTTAAACCTAGAAAACTACATTCTAGATCACCTCATGTCTATAGAGAAATAAACACTCACACTAAACCAACCAGGAAAGAGAATACATAAATAAAGAGGAATTAAACAATGACAATCCGACTGTACACATACATTTTACCCTAGAAACCCTTAACCAAGAAAACCAACATTCCTTTAGAATCCCCTACTCTCTTGTTTTCTTAGTCAATCATAGAATAAAGAGTTACATGACTAACATTTGTCTTCACCTAAGACACAGTCGTCATCCTACTCTCTTGCTTTACACAAGAACAACCCTTCATCCAATTCAACTTACATCTACATGAATCTTATGATTCTATAACAACATCAATATATTACAATTATGACATGCCATATTTATAGGATTTATTGTCTGCAAAACCTTAATTCATGTTTCCCAAAATTTCTTACAGATACATGCATATGACTGGCTACAATCCCATGAATCTCAATATTCTATTACACTCAACTACTCAGTTGACCACCATCCAGATACAAACCAATCGACCTCCATTTGGTCTCCAGTTTGATGCTACTTGAGTTTCTGTAGACCTCTTGTTTGTTGAACTTTTGACTTACCTATTGATTCCCATTTGGTTGACTTCAACATGCATATCGACCATCTGACCATCGATTTGACTTATCCATTCAGTCAAACATTCACCCAATAGATCCACCTCAACTAGCCGGTCAATTTGACTATGCTTTCATTGCAAAGAATATAACAACCCAATATTCTCCCACTTGTTATCTTTTTTGCTGATACTGGAGAACTTGAATTTTTTTTCACTAACCTAGGGAAACACTGCCCATTACCTCTCTACACCAAGAGAACTTCATAGGATTCACAGATTTGGTCAAAGAGTCTGGTATGTTTCCAAAATGTCTACCTTCTCTAGCAACACCTTCTTTCTTTCCACCATCTCTCTCATGAAATTTTTTTGTACAAAAATATGCTTTTCCTTGGAATGGTAAGCTAGGTTCTTTTCTAAGATAATTGCACGTTTACTATCACAATTTATCTTCATAGATTTCTTCTCAAACCCAATCCATGAACACGGTCAATTTCTCCATATGAATTATTTTCTTGCATGGGTGGCTACCATGTATTCAAATTCTGTTGTCGACAAGGCTACTACCACCCATCTCTTACTCATCCAATTGATTTCTCCACCAAACATCTTGAACACATATCTACTAGTCAACCTTCTTCTATCAAGATCTCCAGCCTAGTCGAATTCGAAAAATCCATGTACATTTAATTCCTTGTCGGTTTCAGGATTCCCTTGGTAGTAGATCACATAGTTTGTTGTGCCATGCAAGTACCTGAACACTCTCTTGACAACAATCTAGTTCTCTTTCCCAAGTGTCGACATGTACCTTCTCAATACTCCCACGATATGAGAAATTTATGGTCAAGTGATGACCATTGCATACATCAGAATACGAACAACACTATCATATGGAACATGTTCCATGTCCCCTATCTCTTCCTATGTCTTTGGACACTCTTCAACAATTAGTTTTTCTCCTACAAAAATTGGTACCTTGGTTGGTTTTCAGTCCTGCATGTTGAAGCGCTTCAAGATTGATTCAATGTACATCCTCTAATTTAATCAAATATTTCTAACTGCATGATCTCTCTTGTTCTCCATTCCTAGAATGAAATTCACAACACCAAGATCCTTCGTATAAAAATTGGAGGATAACTGCATCTTCACCTCCTTTATAACATCCATGTTGTTTTCGAAAAACAACATGTCGTCGACATACAAGGCTACATATATGAAATGAACACCTTCTTCCTTTGAATTTACATAATGATCAATATTGCTTCTCACAATTCCCAAACTAAGGATGTATGTTTCAAACTTTTGGTACCACATCCTTGGTGTTTTCTTTAGACCATAAAGGGATATATTCAACTTTCACACCAATGCTTTCTTTCCCTTTAATGCAAATCCTTTAGGTTGTTTCATGTAGATTTCTTCTTCTAGGTATCCATGTAGGAACACTGCCTTCACATACATTTTCTTTATCTCAAGATCAAATCCTGTAGTCATAGACATTAATATTCTAATGGAAGTTAATTTTGCAACATGAGAGAAAATCTCATTGAAGTCAACTCCCTTGACTTGGGAATACCCTTTCGCTACCAGTTGAGCTTTGAACTTCTTGACTTGACCTACTACATTCAAAATTTTCTTGAAAACCAACTTGATACTAACAAGTTTCCTTCCATTAGGTATTTTGACCGAATCCCATGTCCCATTCTTGTACAAGGATTCTGTTTCTTCAACCATGGCCTCCTTCCATAGTTTACCTTCTATCGAGTTGATTGCCTCCCTGATCGACTTGGGCTCATCGTTAGTGGTAGATAAATCAAATGAAAAATGGTAATTAGGTAGACTATACCTTTTATCTCGTTTCCTTAGTCATTTATACCTCCTTACAACTAGATTCGACTATTCCACCTTTTTATCTAATTCATTCGACTTGTATGAATCATGTTCCTCGTTCCTCAGCTCAAACATCAACTTCTCTTATTATTTATAAATTTGATCCTCTTCAGTATTGGAAGTTCCTTTGACTTCCATGAAGGTCACATCATGATTGTAAACATTTTTTCTCAACACCGGGTCCCATAGCTTAAATCCTTTCATTCCATCCTTGTATCCAATGAAAATACCCTTGACTACCTTATTATCCAACTTGTTCCTCTTTTCCTTGGGAACATGCACAAATGTGTCATAGCCAAAGGCTATGAGATGTGAAAGAGAATGATTCTTACCAAACCACACCTCATGTGGAGTCAATTCAACTAGCACTGATGAAGGAGACCTATTTACCAAATATTTTCTAGTGTCGACTGCCTTTGCCTAGAATTCTTGTTCGAACCCGACACCACTGAGCATGGTCTTTTCCTTTTCCATCAATGCCCTATTCATTCTTTCAACAACTCCATTTTATTGTGGGTATATGGTGTGGTATTTTGGTGTTTTATGCCACATTGATTGCATAACTTCTCAAAATCCTTACCATAGAACTCACCTTAATTGTTAGTTCTCAACACCTTGATCTTCTTATTTGTTTGGTTTTCCACAAGAGATTTAAACTCTTTGAAATTCTTGAAAACCCCTGATTTCTTCATTAGGAAATATAGACATGTCTTCTTGGATAAATCATTTATGGAGGAAACATAATATATAGATCCTTCAAGTGAAGGGATCGATACAGGCCCAAACATGTCACTATGTATCAATTCTAGAATCCCTTTTTTCCTTGTATATTTGGATGGGAATCTCACATGATTCTATTTTCCATAAATAGAATATTAACCGAAATCAAAATATAAATTAAAATAAGGAAAACCTTCTACCATACCTTTTCTATGCATGGATCAAAGTCCCTTTTTTGCAATATGTCCCATTCTATGGTGCCATAGCATGGTCGGGTCAAATATATGAGGAATAGTCAATTTGGTTGAAGTCGAGTTGAGTCGCAGTTGAATTGAATTCAGGAACAACAATGTTGTTCCATCCAGTCAATTCGAAACTCCCCTAAAACTTGTAGAGGGTTCCAATCCAAACTCCTCTCATTAAGACCATTTATCCCTTGACCATTTTGCATGAATCCCTCTGAAATAATGTGTGCACACCTGCATCACTCATTATATTGACATATATCATATTTCTTGCCAAACCTGGAAGGGTTATACTCCTCCCATCTTATAGAATAAGTTGGACTCTTCCTCATCCAACAATTTTAGTTGTTGATTCGTTCCCCAATAATACATATCTTCCATCATATCTCTCATATTCACAGAACCATTCCCTGTGAGGTGTCATATGAAAATATTTACTTGAATGGATCAACCAAACCCTATGATCTGATTGTGTACTTGTCAATTCCAGATACATGTATCCTGTTTTGCATTAAGTGGTATTTCTCTCAATCGACTGCTGTAATATTATGGAATAATTTTAGTAGCTTTTGACTTACAGTCTCTCTTGTAATTCCCAACTTTACTACATTTCTAGCATCTTCTCGTCGATTGAACCAAGGATTTAGATCTACCCTTCTACTTAAGCTTTCTACTAGAGAATTTTCCCTTTCCTCTATCAATCAATCAACCTCTCACCATCAAGGCATCCTTGGTTGATCCTTCCATGTTATTCCACCTCATTTTCTATGACAACATATATGCAACCATGACTTCAAGCATTAATGTGGTTGAATTACTCCCGATAGCCATGATTAAACATTCCCATGAATATGGAAAATAACATAGTAGACTAATACATTTATCCTCCTTAGTGGTTTTAATGTACACAAAAAATTACCGACTTATTACAATGTTGAATGCATTTAGGTGCTCTATTACGAAGATCCCATCACCCATCCAAAGAAGATACAATTTATTTCAAAGAAACAACTTGTTTAGTAGGGATTTCAACTGATACAAGATTCAAAACTTGTCCCATAGTTTCTTTGTCATGTCTTTTCTTGAGACATTCAACAATACTGAATATGGAAGACAAAGTCGAGTCATACTCCTTGCCCTCCTTTTGAGTTTCTCCCATTCTTCCTTCAACATACCTATTAGAATTCTTCCAAGACTCACAACTACCCATTGTTCTCTATCTACAAGGAGATATTCCATTTTAATCTTCCAAAGCTCAAAATTTTGGCCATTGAATTTTTCGATCTCTATCCTCCAACTTCTTGCCATTATTTGAAGCACAAATTAATCATCACTTTCTTACAACTTCCACTAGACCCGGTTTACATCATATCTAATACTACTTAACCTTACTCTGATGTGACTTGTACAGAGAAACAAAACGAGCTTTGATACCACTTGTAGCAGAGCACGATTTGATACCACTTGTAGATAAATAAACACTCACACTAAACTAAATAGGAAAGAGAAGACAACTAAAGAAGAATTAAACAATGACAATAAGATTGTACACAAATATTTTACCCTGTAAACCCCCTAATCGGTAAAACCAATATTCCTTGAGCATCTCCTAATCTCTTATTGTCTTATTATTCATAGAATAAATAGTCACATGAGAAAACTTGGTCTACACCTAATACACAATTTTCATCCTACTCTCTTGCTTTGCACAAGAACAACCTTGCAGCCAATTTGGCTTACATCTACATGACCCTTACGATTCTATAACAACATTAATCTATTATAATTACAACATGCCATATTTATAGGATTTACTGCATGAAAACCCCTAATTTATGGCTCCCAAAAACGGTTACAGATCCATGCATATGATTTGATGCAATCTCATGAATCTTAGGATTCTGTTACAATTGACCAACAATCAACTACGAACCAGTCGACCTTGTTAAAATATTCGATGTGCTCATTTCACCATAGACAATATCACAATATTATCTCCCAACCATAGGCACACAACCAACCCCAAGCATTGTAACCTTTGACAGATAGAATGATTCCGGAAGCATCACTAGACCCAACTTATAACCAAGAGAGAGTGCACCTTTATCCAAAGATAGTGCACCAAGTAGAAAGTCCCAAACCACAAACCAAGACCAAAACCCAACTACAGTAGCTGCAACTGCACTCCTCCTCTAGACTTGCGCACCACTTGAATTGAGTGTGAGTTTGCGTCCAAATGAACTCAAGTGCCCTCTACTTATAGTGCTCTTTGTCAACTATCTAGGCCAACTTCTTCTTCTAGAGGCTAATACTTTAATATTAATTATTTTATTGAGATGACTTGTCTTCTATGGTTTCTACACATCTATTATGGTTTCTCTAGCTTCCAAAATATTCTAATCTATTCAGAGGTTACACATGGAGGTTGATACCTCCCACAGCTACCATAATATCAATACTCCCTCCTAGCTAGGGAGGTATTAACAAGTAGCATCATCAAAACCACACATGATATCCCATGATCTTGTAGATCAAGTCACGAGCATCATCATCACTATCAACATCATTTGATAGCATCCTGACATCAAAATATATCATCATTTGTATCATCTCTCGAGGCCATACTCCATCTGAGTAATCGGACATGATGCTGAATAAGTCATGTGATGAACTCAACGCACTCAAAAAAGTGTCTCGCATAATTCACCCACTAAACAAAGTGATATAGGGACCATTCTTCTAATACAGACATATTTCCTAGAATAATATTTGTCCCAATAGATGCTGAAATCTCCACAATGGGCTGCAAGGACCATATTTCTAATTCAGACACACATCCTAGAAGAATGTCAGTGCTCCCATATGTTGAAAGCCATGCCATGGGTTATAGATACCATTCCTATAGGAATGTTAGTCTTAGACTATTTTTTAATTAGGTCACCATATGTACCATAGAGATCAATCTCTACCCATATGTACCTTAGAAAATATTGGTCCCATATAAACCACCCTAATTGGGATGCCATGTGCTTAGTGGGTGGAATATTCAACCTAGTCAGGCCATTAACTATGCCTTAGGAGAATATCGGTCCTTGACCATTTTCCTAATTGAGCCACAATATGTGACTTAGGAAAATACCATTTCATGATACAACAACAATTTGTCAACCTCGACCATTCTCCACAGGGAGAATGTCTGTCCAATAACAATCTATTCTACCTGGACCATTCTCCATCTGGAGAATGTTTGTCCACCAACACATTGACTATCCATGATTCCATATATCAACACTCCCTCCCAAATAAGGAAGTCATCTCCTCCCTTTAAACCAAGGGAGAAATCTCCACGAGTCCCAACTTGTCCCTCTAGTATGCAAACTTTATCTTGGATAGAGGCTTCATCAAAATATCAGGTGTCTGCTCATCATGGAGATGTACTGGAGAATCACTTATCCCTTATAGACTTTATCACATATAAAATAGTACTTGATCTCAATGTGCTTCGACCTATCATGGAACAAGAGGTTCTCTAAAAGATTCACACAACTCTGATTATCACAATATATCACAATCGAATCAAACACCTGATCAAATAGTCTAGAAACCAACTTACAGAGCCATACTGCTTCCATACAAGCATCAAAAGCTACAATATACTCTACTTCTATAGTGTTGAGTGAAACAGACTTTTATTTCATGCTATCCCATGATATCATAGCAGATCCCAAACTGAAACATATGCCAGAAGTATTATTTTTGTCATCTTCACTCCTTTCCCAATATGAATCAGTAAATCCATGCATTTGTACTTCATTTTTTGAGGCATATCTCAAACCATAGTTTAACATCCCATGAAGATATCTCAAAATATGCTTTGTAGCTATCCAATTCTCATGTCTAGCTTCCACCTGGAACTAGCTCAATGTGTTCACAACAAAGCAAATGTCCGATCGAGTATTAATCAAATACATCAATGAGCCAATCAACTGCTAGTACAGGGACAGGTCTATTGGATCAGAATCAAAGTCTCTCAGCTTCCTTAGATCTGTCACCATGGGAGTTTCCATGTATTTGCAATATATCATCCCAAACTTCTGAATGATATTCATAACACACTTCCTTTTCCCTAGGAATATTTCACCATGCTTTTTCCATACTTCTAGTCCCAAATAATAATGCATGAGACCAAGATCCTTCATATCAAATTCAGAGGCTATATCCCTCTTACACTGAATAATGAGAGGATCTACACCTGTCAAAAGAAAATCATCAACATATAGTAGTAATATCACATGTGCATCATTGACAACCTTGTAATAAAGGTTTGGATCAACATAGCTCTTGGAAAATCTAAGTCTTGTCAAGTAAATGTCAATTCGTGCATACCAAGCTCTTGGAGCTTGATTGAGTCCATACAAGGCCTTATTTAATCTACATACATGGGTATCTCTCGAGTGTACCTAAAAACCTTGAGGTTTCTCTATGTATACTTCTTCCTCAATTACTCCATTGAGAAAAGTGGTCTTTACATCCATTTGATGTAAACTCTAACCCATGGATGTTGCAAGAGATATGATGGCTCTAATAGAGGTATATCTGGAAACTAGAGAAAATGTCTCATCATAGTCAAATCTTGGAAGAACCTTTTAGCCACAAATCTTGCCTTTTATTTATCGATACTCCCATCTAACACATGATTTATCTTGTAAACCTATTTTGAAGTTACTACAAACTTTCCTTCAGGTCTGGGCACAATTTCCCATACATCATTTTTCATGATGGATTGATATTATTCCATCATACCTTCCTTCCATTCTTTCCTCTTGACTAATTCTTCAAAGGTGGAAGGTTATGCATTGACAAGACTTGTCATGAGTATCACATAACTAGAGAACCTTTTGGGATTTTTTTCTTTCCCTAAAGGTGCCACTAGGAGATTTATGTCTTTCTTCTTGTTGTAAAGTGGATTCTAGCCATGCTGGTCATTTTATGTTCTTGGGTACAACAACTAGTTCTACAGGTTCAAGTGGTTGGTATGGTTATTCACTGGGATGTTCTGGAGAAAATGTACTTTCTTCCTTGGGATCTTTATGTTCTTATTGTTGTTATTATGGTAGCTATGAGAAGTATTAAACTCTATGTGTAACCTTTGACGAGACTAGAATATTCTGGGAAGCAAGAGAAACCCTAAACTTATGTGTAGAAATCCTAGAAGACATGTCGACTTAATAAAATAATTAATATTTAAGTGTTAGCCTCTAAAATAAGAAGTCAGCCTAGACAGGTGACAAAGAAGACTATAAATAAGAGGGTGCCATAGCTCATTTGTCATTCACACTCTCATAAATACATATGACTAGTGGTGTGCAAGTTTGGAGAGGGAGTGCAGCTGCAACTATTGCAACTGGGATTTTGGATTTTGGTTGGAATTTATCTTGGTTATGGTTTCAAATTTTTTCTTGGTATTTGGTTATTCTTTCTTGGTGTGCTACCCTTGGAGAAAGGTGAGCTAACTTGGTTGGCTATTGTTCTGCTTCCGGAATTATTCTTTCTGTCAAGGTTAAGGTGCTCGGGGGTGGCCTTTGTGCCTATGGTTGGGTGACAATATTGCTATATTGTATATGGAAAAATGAGAAAATATATTTATTTCTAATAGGTTATGGGCCCACACTATCTTCAGACAGTATACGCACTGAAATATAGATTGGGAAGTTATTTTTTAAGCTCGTTGTGGCACTAGTTACAACTACAACTAAGTTTTTTAATTATGCAGCTGCAACAAACCCTAACCCTTGTGTTTGGGCACTTATCATGAAACATTTTACCTAATTCCTTAACATCCTAATTCACCCTAGTCTAGTGCACCTCTTGGTACTCTTAGCTAGAAAAAATGTCAGGTTTTAATTTTTGGTCAAAGTCAAAGGTTGACTGGTCAAATTCAAAGTCAAAGGTTGACTTCTGGTCAAATTGATTTTGTAGTCAAATTTGAAATTTTAGAGTTTCTAGCTTGTTCTAATAATTGAATCTTGTGATTGAGTTTTTGATCTCTTCTTTTCAAGATGGTATCTAGTTTTAGATTGGAAGAAAAGCTGGATGATGCTACAAGACTTCAAAGGTATGCACTTGTATATGCTATCCAAGTTATATCATCTAGAAAAATGTGAGTGTGTTTGCAGGAAAAGTATTAGATACCTTGTCCAAGATGTAATCTTGGATTTAGTGCATTCAGAGGAACAAGTGCACCCTCCATAATAGTTGAGGCTTCATGTTCTAGGTTTAATTAAATGGGTAAGCTTCAAATTTGTGTATATCAAGGGTGATAGTCATTACAAATTGTGAAAGTAGTCTTTGAAATATTCTATTATTTCTAGGTGCAATAAATACTTGATTACATATGAATACCATTGATATATTTTTCTTATTGTACTTGTTTACAAGATGAAATAACATCTCCTCTAGATAGATATTTCTTGTTTTCTCTTGTTATTCTTGTTCCGGGCAGGTACCCTTGTGAAATATGTTTGATTAACAATCCTTTCGGACGCTGTCATAGAAGAATTTTATAAGGGTGACACAACTACTAGATAAGCAACAATCAAAATAGTTAGAAACAAAATTAAAGAGACTCAGAGGAGTCAGACTCGAAGGAAGTTAGGAATCAAAAGGAAACCATAATAGGATTATGACACTTTGTAGAAAGCAAAGAGAGATGTGACACACATAAGCATGGACTCTCTCAGATGGAGGGAGCTGATAAAAAAATTCCAAAAGAAGAGCATGCATATTGCTCATTTAGGCGTGAAGCTGGAATTAGGAGGGAGCTCATCCCCAATGATATGATCCATTGAAGAATCTGTAACTACTATGAAGTATCTATCTATTTTCTTCATTGGAAGTGGTAGCCATGATAAGCAACACGTGTTCAGTTTGACTCTAGAATAAGCCTTCTTCGAAAAGAAGCCTTGAATATCCTTGGTTTTCCATCTACATTTATTTTCCTATGGCAGAAGGTTGGAGCCTTAAGGAAAAAAGGGCATGTAATCTATAGAAGATTCCATGGACTCCAACATTGAAGAGAAACATGAGGAAGAACATGAATATTCCAAGAAAGAAAGAAAAGCCGGAACAATCAATTGAACCAATTTGAACCCACTAGAAGCAGTCAATCATAAGGAATGAAAGGAAGTTGTGATGAAGAACAATGTATGTGAGAAATTGCGAAAAAGACTTAAGCATTGAGAGATATAAGGATATATTTAGGGCTAGAGGGTTCTCCCAGTAGGAGGGAGAAGAATACGATGACAACTTTTTCTAGTAACCATATATAACTCTACCTGAGCTACTATATCTCCTACAATAACCATGGGTTAGAGTTTACATCAGATGAATGTAAATATTGTTCTTCTCAACAGAGTAGTTGAAGAAGAAGCGTATGTAGAGAAACCTCAAAGTTTTGAGGTATACCAGAAAGAGACCCTTGTATGCAGATGGAAGAAGACCTTGTATGGATTCAAGAAAATTTGGTGCAAAGGCTCTCATGTACAAAAAAAGTGTGGTGAAAACTCCCTATGATAGAGGAAGTATATTGAAATGGTTCTTCAAAAGTATGGGATGATGTATTGAAAATCCAACAAACTCCCAAGATGATAGATTTGAAGAAGTTGAGAGACTCTAATCCAGTAGACCCGTCTCTGTATCAACAATTGATTGTCTCGTTAATGTATTTGGATAATACTCAACCAAATCTTTTCTTTGTGGGACGTTTAAGTTATGATATACAACTGCATGGATTTATCAATTCAGATTGGGAAGGGAGTGTAGATGATATTGTTGGCATGTTTATCAGGCAGGTGTTCTTGTCATTGATGGCAAGATCAAAGTATGCAGCGATGGAAAAACAGGGACAATGTAAGCTTAGAAGAGAAAGTGCAATGGTGCACACAGAGTGCAAGAGTGTGCTTGTTCATTTGATGGCAAACAGGCAGGCAAGGAAGATCAACAGCGCAGGGATAATGGCATGGAAAGATCAGAAGCGTAAACTCCATTTCAGAGTTTCGGATACCGGGAAATTGAGAAGTCAAGAGTTGAGACTCTTCAACACAGGAGTCCTGGAGTTGCGAAATCCAAAATCCCGAAATCCCAAAAGAGGCACATCAACAAGAGTTTTGCAGACCGGGAAATAAATACATTTTAGAGTTTCGGATACTGAGATATTGAGAAGTCAAGAGTTGAGACTCTTCAACACAGGAGTCCCAGAGTTGCGAAATCCAGAATCTCGAAATCCCAAAATAGGCACATAAATGAAGAGTTTCGTAGACTGGGAAATAACTCCATTTCGGAGTTTCGGATACTGAGAGTTGGAAGAGTCAAGACTCTTCATCATCAGGAGTCCTGGAATCGTGAAATGAGAAATGCCGAAATCCCGGAACAAGGAGGAAAATTTTGGGTACGAGGAGTTGGAAGAGTCAAGACTCTTCATCATCAAGAGTCCCAGAATCGCGAAATGCGAAACGCCAAAATCCTGGAAGGAGGATGATTTCGGATACTGGGAATTGGGGATGTTAAGAACTCTTACTACAAGAGTCCCAAAGTCGTGAAATGTGAAATCGTGAAATGTCAAAGACTCCATACCAGAGGTTTGGATACCGAGAGTTGGAGATGTCAAGGACTCTCACGACAAGAATCCCGAAGTTGTGAAGTGCGAAAAGCCGAAAAGTTGAGCTGCCTCCATTTCAGAGTTTCACATACCGGGAGGTGGAGTTGTCAAGAACTCTCACATCAAGAATGACAAAATCCCAATGTGAGAAATCAAGAAGAGATCTGGACCGTTGATCCGACTCCATTTCAGAGCTTCGGATACCGAGAGTTGGAAGAGTCAAGTGACGAGACTCTTCATCGCAAGAATCGCGAAAGGCCAAAATGGAAAATGACGAAATGATCGGAGCTAGTGCAACCAAGCTCCATTTCGGATCTTTGGATACCGAGACATGGAGCATCAAGAACTCATCGCCACAGGAACATCGAAGTGCTGAAAAGTGAAATCGTGAAAGCACTATATAGATAAGCGCTCGGTCCCCTCTCGTAGTCACATGGTCGAAGAGCTGTAGAGAAAATCTTGAAGCGGCAAGCTCCTTTTTCAGAGTTTCAAAGATTGTGACCTGGAGAGTTGAGATGCCACACAATAGGATTGTCGAAATGCCGAAGTGAAAAATGGCGAAATGAACACAATATTCAATGAAGAAAATTCAACGGTGCAGATGAATTTGAATAAGATCGGAGGGATACTGTTGCACTTCACAGTGTAACTGCTAGAAACAAATGATGGTTTCTACCAGAGGATGAGCTCGTCTATGATAGAGAAGACAAAGAGTCTCAATTGCCAGAGAAGCTAAGGAATCTCAATATAACACCCAGTGATGATGGATGCGGGAGTGAAACCACCAGAGAAGCTGAAGAGTTACCATGATGATCAGGAAGAGCACTCTCAATAGGAGGGCAGGTAGAACAAAGAGAGACAACATGGCACACAAGAGATGGGATAGCGGTGGAAGAGTGAAGTGGAGAAAAAACCCCGATGTGGAGGAGATTGTGGGTGGAGAGGATGCAAGAGAAAGAAGCAGATTGCATGCACAAGGTGCACAACGACTATAAAAATGTTGAACAAAGAAGAAATGGGAGTTTCTATTGAGTGTGTTTGAGGTGTGAAGGAGGTAGAGTGAAGCAACAAAAATGCACAGAAGGGGAATGGTGCATTGAAGGGACATGGTGCAGAGAGCATAAAAGGAAAAAGAATAGAAGGCACAAGGAGTGTGCAGAAGACACTGATGCAGACAGAGCATCACAGTGTAGCAGAACAATGATGAGAGTGGTAATCCATTGAAGAAATTTATATCACTGTAGTAAGTCATAATAGCAAAGATTTATATTTCAGGGTGGTAGGGAGGTGCTAGGGAGGACTGTTGTCCTCAGAGGTTCAAGTGGGTTCTTGAACAAAGGGAGTTGTAGCTTCCATCTGGTTGCAACCAGAGAAACCAGGGTGGCAGGGTGGTGCAAGGGAGAACTATTGTTCTTTGTTATACGGGTTGGTGCCTGTGTGACTGGAAGTTGGTGCTTCCATCTAGTTGGTGCTGGAACACTTAGGGAGTTGGTGCTTCCTTCTAGTGGGTGCTAGAGAAACCAGGGAGTTGGTGCTTCCTTCTAGTTGGTGCTAGAGAATCCAGAGAGTTGGTGCTCTCAGCAAGTAGCAGCTTGCAAAATAGAGGTTGTAGCCTCATTATGAGTTGGTGCTCAAATGTATGATAATGTAAAGAATGTACATATTACTTATCATATAAAGTAGAATAGGTTTTTACCCTTTATGGGTTTCCTCAAGAAATATCTGTCTCTGTGTATCTCATATGTGTGAATGATGCTAAATGGTCTATTTCTTACCTCCCTGCATTATTGTGATTGTCATTGAGTGATCTGGAAAGAGTTTAAAATAAGTATAATTGTTTAAGCAAGGTTACAACTGATTCACCCCCCCCTCTCTCAATTGTCCAACAATTGGTATCAGAGCCGACCCCTTTTATCTAAGGGTGGATCCTAGAGATTAAACATGTCAAGCCATGAAGGAAATTCAACCAATAAGGCCCCTCTGTTCAATGGAACAATTTTTTCCTTCTGGAAAGTTAGAATGAGAACCTACATAATGGATTTAGGTGCAGATGTCTGGGATGTGGTAGATACTGGTTATGTAAAGCCAGTTGTACTAGATAGTAAGGATGACAAGCTATAATTTAGCTTCAATGCTAAGGCTATGAATGCTATATTGAGTGGGCTTGTAGAAGTAGAATTCGTAAAAGTTATGCACCTAGGAATTGCCAAAGAAATGTGGGACAAACTCATTAGCAATTATGAAGGTAATGAGAAGGTAAAGGAAGCCAAGCTTCAAACCTACAGAATACAGTTTGAATAGCTGAAGATGAAAGAAGATGAAACTGTTGGAAAATACTTTTTGAGAGTAGAAGAAATGGTAAATGAAATGAAAGCACTTGGTGAGAAAATTGAGGAACCTTCTTTAGTTCAGAAAATTTTGAGATATCTACCAGATAGGTTCAACCCGAAGGTCTCTGCTATTGAAGAACTTAATGATCTAAAAAACTTGGAGTTCAATCAACTTCTAGGAACATTGAATGCATATGAAATGAGAATAGTTAAAGATAAACCCACCTCCAGAGAAGCATCATTTAAGGCATACGAGAATGAGGATTTAGAGCCTGATGAAATTGAAGCAAAATTTGTGAAGAGACTAAAGAAGGGATCAGGCAAATACAAAGGTAAACTTCCTTTCAAATGTTTCAACTGTGGTAGGATAGGTCATTTTGCAAATAAATGTCCCCACAAAAGAAAGGATCAGTCATGGGATGATGAGGAGAAGAACAAACACAGAAATTTCTTTGAAGAAAATAACTTTAAGAAGAAAAGTCTTTGTGTAAACAATGATGATGATCCTTCAAATGACGAAGACAATGACTCCACTATTGAAGATAAACTAAATGACTTCATACTTATGTCCAAAGAGGATTATGATAATATAAGCACATGAAGTGATGCTAATGAAGAAGAATTTGTGGTTGACATGGAAGGAGAACTGATCAGTGCACTGGAAGAGATTGACAGACTAAGAATTAAGAACAAAAAGAAAAGACAATTGCTGATGTAGTTCGAGAAAGACAGTAAAAAACCTGCTGAAGAACTTGTCCTACTAAAAGTGGAATTAGAAGAGGCAAAGAAAATCAAAGAAATTCTAAAACGACAATTATTAGAAAAGAAGGCAAGATTTGAAGCCTTAGAACAAGAAGTAGTGAAAACTAGGAAAGATATGGAGAAGTTTCAGCCTTGTATAATCAGAATCTATCAAGTATCAAAGCCTCAGAAGGATTAGCCACCATTCTGAATCAACAAAGGAATCCAAAGCTGAAAACTAGTTTAGGTTTTGAAGAGGGATCAAGTAGTGATAAGCCAAGAAACGAAGAACCCATCAAGTTTGTCAAATCTATAACCAATGACAACAACGAACTTGCAGAAACAAAGGAAGACAATCAACCGCCCATAATGAGTAAAGAAAAAGGTGTCAGGACTGAATCTGTAGAACAAAGAAATAGTGCGCTCCCTGCTAAAAAATGTCATCAACATGGAAGAAATTGATTTGCTCAAAGAAGACAACCATTTTTCAGGTACAAAGAATTTTTCTATGGCTACTATTTCTACTGTTCTAACTTTGGTCACAAAGCTGTAAATTGTTTCTTAAGACTTAGACATGAGCAATTAATATTTCAAAGGAATAAATACTTGCCACAACAAAGAATGATACAACCAAGTAACAAACCTTCACAGATTGCAAATTGCCAAATTAAGTTTAGAGACATGCAAGTAAGGAGGTCAAGAAATAATCAACAATCAACTGCAACAATAATTTTGACGTATTAAACAATGAGATTGAATGCTACATCTGTCATAACTATGGACATAAATCTGTTGATTGTCAATTAAGGAACTATGAACAAAATTTGAATTCCCCTGCTAAAAATGTGAAGGTGTGGAAGAAGAAAGATAGTGACAAGTGTGGATTAGTGTTGTCGGCTCAAAGAAAAATGAACCCTTGGTATATAGACAGTGGATGCTCCAAACATATGACGAGAGACAAAGGTAAGTTTCTATCTCTAAGTGAAAGAAAATAAGGAAACATAACCTTTGGAAATGATGCTCCAGGTAAAATAAAGGGTAAAGGGATGGTGAGTTTAAGTAATGGAAAAGGAAAAGCTCAAGATGTTCTACTTGTAGATGGGCTGAAACATAATATGCTCAGTGTAAGTCAAATGTGTGACAGAGGATGTGAAGTGGTGTTCAGGTCCAAGGACTGCAAGATAAAGTCTGTAAAATCAGGACAAGTGGTGGCCAAAGGCATAAGGACATAAAATAATGTATATGTGTTGAAAGAAAATAGAGAAGAGTGTCATCTAAGAAAACATGATGAAATTTGGTTATGGCATAGGAGAATTGGACATATAAAATTTGACCACTTAATCAAGCTCAAAAATCTCGAGGCAGTAAAAGATCTTCTGAGAATATCAAAGCCCCAAGATTCAATGTGTAAACCCTGCCAAGTAGGAAAGATAACTAGGACACAGTTTAAGTCCAAGAGATTTACTTCAACAGAGAAACCACTCCAACTAGTTCATATGGATTTATGTGGACCGTCAAGACAGGAAGGCA
>ML777186.1:810726-831554 GCA_009831015.1 Picea engelmannii
CAAGATTAGAAGCTATCAGAATGTTTCTTGCCTATGCTTGTCATAAAAAGTTTAAAGTCTATCAAATGGATGTCAAATCAACTTTTCAAAATGGAGATTTAAGTGAAGAAGTCTATATGGAACAACCAGAGGGTTTCAAACTGTCTGATAATCCTAACTTAGTATGCAAGCTGAATAAAGCTTTATATGGGTTAAAACAAGCTCCTCAAGCCTGGTATCATAGACTGGATACATATCTCAAAGACAAAGGGTTCAAGAGAGGAACAATTGATAACAATCTATATATCAAAACAGAGGATAATGATCTTCTCATCGTATTGGTCTATGTAGATGACATCATCTTCGGATGTAATAAGGATTCGTTGGTACAATGGTTTGCTTCTTCCATGGAGTTTGAGTTTGAAATGTCTATGATAGGTGAACTATCATTTTTTCTTGGTCTGCAAATTACTCAGAGGTCTGAAGGGATGTTCATTTCTCAAGAAAAATATCTAAGAGAAATGTTGAAAAGATTTCAAATGGAAGACTCTAAACATGTGGGCACACCTATGGTTACTGGATGCAAATTAAGTAAGGATGATGACTCACCTAATGTTGATCAAAGTTCATATAGATCAATGATTGGTAGCCTGTTGTACATCACAACATCTCGCTGAGACATAATGCATGCTATTGGAATGGTAGGAAGATATCAGTCTGCACCTAAATAGAGTCATTTGCTAGCTGTCAAAAGGATATTCAAGTATTTGAAAGAAACAATGACTTATGGTCTGTGGTATCCCATAAATTAGAATTTTCAGTTAACTGCCTATTCAGATGCAGATTGGACAAGCTGTGTTGATGAGAGAAAAAGCACCAGTGGAGGAGCATTCTTCTTGGGTGACTCATTAGTAGCATGGCTTAGTAAAAAACAAGGTTCCATTTCCTTATCATCTACAGAGGCAAAGTACACTACTGCTGCTACCTGTTGCACTCAGGTATTATGGATGATTCAGACACTTGCAGACTTGGAGGTAAAATACGCTGCACCGATCCAAATTCATTGTGATAACACTAGTGCCATCAGTGTGTCTAAGAATCCTGTATTCCACTCCAAGACCAAGCATATTCATAAAATACCATTTTCTGAGAGAGCAGGTCACCAATCAGGTTGTTAAGGTCCATTATATTCCAACCAAAGAACAAATTGAAGAAATCTTTACTAAACCCCTAGCTAAGACACCTTTTGAATATCTCCGACAGAAGCTGGGTGTCATCCCGTCTCACAACTAAGAGAGTCCATCCTATAAGGGGGAGTTCTGTATTGATTGAATATCTGATACCTCCTAAAAATTCTGCAACAGCTCAGGGGGAGCATGTTTTCTTTGACATTGATGTCAAAGGGGGAGAAAAGGAGTGGTTCAGACCGGATGCTACAGTTGGAGGTCCAAACATATTAGCGCAGTTGTTCAAGGTTGCCATCAATGCCAAAGGGGGATATTGTTGGCATGTTTGTCAGGCAGGTGTGCTTGTCATTGATGGAAAGATCAGAGTATGCAATGATGGAAAAACAGGGACAATGTAAGCTCAGAAGAGAAAGTGCAATGGTGCATGCAGAGTGCAAGAGTGTGCTTGTTCATTTGATGGAAAACAAGCAGGCAAGGAAGATCAACAATGCAGGGATAATGGAATGGAAAGATAAGAAGTGTAAACTCCATTTCGGAGTTTCGGATACCGGGAAATTGAGAAGTCAAGAGTTAAGACTCTTCAACACAGGAGTCCCGGAGATGCGAAATCTGGAATCCTGAAATCCTGAAAGAGGCACATCAACAAGAGTTTTGCAGACCGGGAAATAACTCCATTTTAGAGTTTCAGATACTGGTAGATTGAGAAGTCAAGAGTTGAGACTCTTCAACACAGGAGTCTTGGAGTTGCGAAATCCAGAATCTTGAAATCCTGAAATAGGCACATAAACAAAGAGTTTCGCAGACCGAGAAATAACTCCATTTCAGAGTTTCGGATATCGGGAGTTGGAAGAGTCAAGACTCTTCATCATCAGGAGTCCCAGAATCGCGAAATGCGAAACGCCGAAATCCCATAAGAAGGAGGACAATTTAGGGTACCAGGAGTTGGAAGAGTTAAGACTCTTCATCATCAGGAGTCCTGGAATCGAGAAATGCGAAACATCGAAATCCTAGAATAAGGAGGACGATTTCGGATACCAGGAGTTGAGGATGTCAAGAACTCTTACTACATGAGTCCCGAAGTCGCGAAATGTAAAATCAAAAAATGTCAAAGACTCCATACTGGAGGTTCGGATACCTAGAGTTGGATATGTCAAGGATTCTCATGATAAGAATCCCGAAGTTGCGAAGTGCGAAAAGACGAAAAGTTGAGTTGACTCCATTTCGGAGTTTCGCAGACTGGGAGGTGGAGTTGTCAAGAACTCTCACGTCAATAATTCTGAAATCCTGATGTGCAAAATCATGAAGAGATCTGGACCGTCGAATCATCTAGGGTATGGACCGTTGATCTGACTCCATTTCAGAGCTTTGGATACTGGGAGTTGGAAGAGTCAAGTGATGAGACTCTTCATCGCAAGAATCGCGAAAGGCCAAAATGTGAAATGCCGAAATGATCGGAGCTAGTGCAACCAAGCTCCATTTCATAGCTTCGGATACCGAGACATGGAGCATCAAGAACTCATCGCCACTAGAACGCCGAAGTGCTGAAAAGTGAAATCGCGAAAGCACTATATGGATAAGCACTTGGTCACCTCTCGTAGTCACATGGTCGAAGAGTTGTAGAGAAAAGATTGAAGCGGAAAGCTCCTTTTTCGGAGTTTCAGAGATCGCGACTTGGAGAGTCGAGATGCCACACAACAGGATTGCCGAAATGTCGAAGTGTGAAATGGCTAAATGAACGCAAGATTCAATGAAGACAATTCAATGGTGCAGATGAATTTGAATAAGATCAGAGGGCTATTTTTGCACTTCATAGTGTAACTGCTAGAAACAAATGATGGTTTCTGCCAGAGGATGAGCTCATCTATGAAAGAGAAGATGAAGAGTCTCAACTGTCAGAGAAGCTGAAGAATCTTGATATAACACCTAGTGATGATGGATGCGGGAGTGAAATCGCTAGAGAAGCTAAAGAGTTACCATGATGATCAGGCAAAGCACTCTCAATAAGAGGGAAGGTAGAACAGAGAGAGACAACATGGAACACAAGAGATGGGATAGTGGTGGAAGAGTGAAGTGGAGAAAAAACCCCAATGTGGAGGAGATTGTGGGTGGAGAGGATGCAAGAGAAAGAAGCAGATTGCATGCACAAGGTGCACAGAGACTATAAAAATGATGAACAAAGAAGAAATGGGATTTTCTGTTGAGTGTGTTTGAGGTGTGAAGAAGGAGGCAGAGCGCAGTAGCAGAAATGCACAGAAGGGGAATGGTGCATTGAAGGGACATGGCGCAGAGAGCATAAAAGGAAAAATAACAGAAGGCGCAAGGAGGGTGCAGAAGACACTGATGCAGACAGAGCATCACAATGTAGCAGAACAGTGATGAGACCGGTAAGCCATTGAAGAACTTTTTATCACTGTAGTAATTCATCATAACAAATATTTGTATTTCAGGGTGGTAGGGAGGTGCTAGGGAGGACTATTGTCCTCAGAGGTTCAAGTGGGTGCTTGAACAAATGGAGTTGTAGATTCCATCTGGTTGCAACCAGAGAAACTAGGGTGGCAGGGTGGTGTAAGGGAGAACTGTTGTTCTCTGTTATATAGGTTGGTGCCCGTGTGACTGGAAGTTGGTGATTCCATCCAGTTGGTGCTGGAACACTTAGGGAGTTGGTGCTTCCTTCTAGTGGGTGTTAGAGAAACCAGGGAGTTGGTGCTTCCTTCTAGTTGGTGCCAGAGAATCCAGAGAGTTGGTGCTCTTAGCAAGTAGCAGCTTGCAAAACAGAGGTTGTAGCCTCATTATGAGTTGGTTCTCATATGTATGATAATGTAAAGAATGTACATATTACTTATCATATAAAGTAGAAGAGGTTTTTACCCTTTATGGGTTTCCTCAAGAAATATCTATCTCTGTGTATCTCATATGTGTGAATTATGCTGAATGGTCTATTGCTTACCTCCATGCATTATTGTGATTGTCATTGAGTGATCTGGAAAGAGTTTAAAATAAGTATAATTGTTTAAGGAAGGTTACAACTGATTCACCCCCCCCCCCCTCTCAGTTGTTCAATAGATATAATAAGTGCTACTTGGATATGTTTTAGTTTGAGCCTTGCCACAATGTCATGGGATAGCAGGAAATAGAAGTCAGTTGCACTCAACACTACAACAACAAAGTATATTGTAGCTTGTAATGATTGTATGAAAGTAGTGTGGCTCTGTAAGTTGGTTTCTGGACTGTCTGATCAAGTGCGGGATTTGACTGTGATATATTGTGATGATCAGAGCTATGTGAAGCTTTTAGAGAACCCGATGTTCCATGAAAGGTCAAATAACATTGATATCAAGCATTATTTTCTCCATGATAAAGTCCAGAGGGGAGAATTGGTTCTCTAGTATATCTCCACAGATGAGAAGATAGAAAATATTTTGGTAAAGCCTCTGTCCAAGATGAAAAGTTTTCATACTTAAGGGATAAGTTGGGGCTCGTGGAGACAAATTCCTTATTGAAAAAGGAAGTGATTACTCACAGGTTGGGTGGGAGCATTGATATGTTACTAATTTATGGATAATCATTTTCTAGTTCAGAAAATGGTCCAGTTTGGGCAGTTCCTTTCCACCCCGGAAAGTGGTTCAAGATTTCTGATGGACAATCATTTTCTAGTTCCAAAAATGGTCCATATCGGGAAGTCATTTTCATAATGAAAACGGTTCGATAGATTGTTGATGTACCATAGGAAATGATTTCCATTGTGGCCAGTGTGGGGGAATGGTCCAGGACAATCATTCTTATTGGCAGTCACTCTGAGTAGTGGTCAAGTAGAATGGTCTGCCTCGTCAGACAATCATTCTTTCGAAGTTCATAGTTGTGAGCAGTTTTGAAGAATGATCCATTTTTGGAGGTTGGTGTAGGACAATCATTTACATAGGAAATGGTCCATACAATCATTACCTAGGGAAGACTCATTCTTTCCAGGTTGCACTTTGATTAGTTCCAAAGGAATGGTCTAGTTAGGTGAATGGTCCAAGTTTAGCAATAAGGGATAGGCATTCCCTAGGGAAGACTCATTCTCTCCAGGTTACACTATGATTAGTGCCATAGGAATGGCCCAGTTAGGTGAATGGTCCGAGTTTAGAAACCAGGGACAATTATTCTTCTATGCTTGGAAAGAATAGTCCAAATATCCCATGGATGATGTTTTACTTTCCGAGGGCAGATTCTCTTCCAGATATCACAAATGTGAGTGGAAGAATGGACCAGATGACTCAGTTTGTATCATGATATTGTTTATGCAGGTTGATATCATATGCTATGATTTTTGTGGAGATTTCATGTCTTTGGACAATAGTTATATGCTACTGTGGTGGATGTGATCCACTGATAGTGACTTTGTGTCACTGTTTAGTAGCCGTGTGCTACTAGGAGTGGTTGTGTACCACTGGGTAGTAGTTGTGTACTACTATGGATAGACACAATTGTGTTATATTGGATGCCATTTTTTTGATTGCCATGGAGACTAACACTAGTGTTGGAGATGATTTCCAGCTAGATGGATAGTCAGTGTGTTGATTGAAATACATTCTCTAGGTTGAGAATTGTCCAGGCATGCCAGATTGCTGGTGGATAGACGTCCTTCCTATGGAGGATGGTCCAGGTTGAAATATTGTTGGTGGACATACGTTCTACCTATAGAAAATGGTCCAGGAGAATCATTCTTCTAGAACGTATGTACAGATTAGAAGAATAGTCTTTATAGCCCATGGCGTGGCTTCCAACATCTGTTGGAACAATAATTCTTATAAGACATATGTCTAGATTAGAATAATGGTTCTTGTATCACTCTGTTGATTGAGTGACTTATTCAACATCATGCACGATTAATCAGATGGAGTATGGATTCGAGAGATGATGCAGTTGATGATATTATATGATACTGATAGTGGTGATGTTGCTTGTGAGTTGATCTACGTGATCATGAGATAACTTGTGTGGCTATGATGATGCCACCGATTGAATGGTATGTTTGTGCTCAATACCATTTCCTTTAATAACTCCCTAGATAGGAGGGAGTGTTGTTATTATGGTATCCATGAGAGGTATTAACATCTACATGTAACCTTTGACAAGACTAGAATATTCCAGGAAGCAAGAGAAACCATAAACAGATGTGTAGAAACCCTAGAAGACATGTCGGCTCAATAAAATAATTAATATTTAAGTGTTAACCTCTAAAAGGAGAAGTCGGCTTGGACAAGTGAAAAAGAGCACTATAAATAAGAGGGCGCTAGAGATCATTTGTCATTCACACTCTCACAACTGCATAAGACTAGTGGTCCACAAGTTTGGAGAGGGAGTGCAGTTGTAATTGCTACAACTGGGATTTTGGCTTTTGGTTGGACTTTCTCTTGGTTATGGTTTGGACTTTCTGCTTGGTCTTTGGTTATTCTTTCTTGGTGCACTACCCTTGGAGAAAGGTTCGCTACCTTGGTTGGCTATTGTTCTGCTTCCATAATTATTCTGTCTATCAAGGTTAAGGTGCTTGGGAGTGGATTTTGTGCGTATGGTTGGGTGGAAATATTGCTATATTGTCTATGGAAAAATGAGCACATCTCTTTATTCTAACACTTCTTCATCATTGGAGTCTATGTAATCTTCTATATATTTATTTCTGCCACACAATTATGTTGAGGACTATGTGGGAGAATTAGATCCATCCTAATCCTGAATGATTTACAAAAGGAAACGAGCTCCTTGGAGGTGTATTCTCCTCCATTATCAGATCTTAGTGTCTTGATATTATTATTTGTCAAGTTTTCTACTTCAACCTTGAATTCTTGGAACTTTCCAAATACTTCATCTTTCGTCTTTATCAAGTACATCCAAGTATTTCTTGAGAAGTCATCTATGAACATCACATAGTAAAGAGAGCCTCCTAGATACTTCACTGGCATAGGACCACATACATATGAGTCTATCAGATCCAAGATCTCCTTGGATCTATTCTCACTACTTGGGAATGGATTCTTAATATTCTTCCCAAGTGCACATCCTCTGCAAACTCCTTCCTGTATTGACTGTAGTTCTGGTATGCCTACAACCATCTATTTTAGAGATGGTAATTCTTGATAATGAAGGTGAACATACATTCTATTCCATAAATCACTAGGATTGAGTTCAACATGTACAAGAGCTTGAGCATTTTTACCTAGGAGTTTAAACAATCTTCTTTCACATATCCCAATGACTCTAACTTATTCTATTTTTGAATCTTTAGAGCATACAAGGACTTTTCCGTCGACAAAGGATATTCTATCTCCTTTGTCTTCCAAACAATAAATAAATAATAAATTCTTTTTCAAACCAAGAACATATAAAACATTGCTAAGATGAACATTGTTACATGATTCTATTTTGATAGAGGATTTTCCAATTCCCTTGACTGCATAAGAGTTATTGTCTCCAAGTTCCACTTTATGAGAGGTTTCATTTTCCTTCATGCTTGAGATATTTTCACGATCACCAGTCATATGTCTTGAAGCTCCACTATCTATCAACCACATGTAGTCTTCAAGAGATCGTATAAGAGTTGAGTAGTAGAATACATATTTTTATTCATGCTTTTTCTTTGAGGGTTCCTAATCATTGGAAGCTAATGCATGGTGTCTTTCCTTTCTCTTATTTTCTAGTTTAGGATAATCCCTTTTTTAGTGGCCATATTCATGGCATCCAAAACATTGTACCTTTGACATATCTTTCTTATAATTGAATTTATTTCTTGAACCAAATCTTTTCTTACCTTCATGTGTTTTGAACTTTGTTTCATAAGCTTGATCATCCTCTTCCTTATGAGATCTTCTCTTTGAGTTGATCCTTGTCTCTTCTTGTGCGCAACAGGTCCAAATTTCTTCAAGCGTTGGGAAATCCTTTCTTGTGTTCATGCTTGCAACAAATGCATCCCATGATCTAGAAAGACCATTAAGTGCTATATTCACAATTTCCTTTTCTAGAATAACTTCTTCAATATCTTGTAGTTGATCTCTCAATTGAGAAATACTCACAAAGTATGAGGCTACAGTGTCATCCTTAATCATCTTTGTATCACGAAGCTCATTATTCAAACTCATCACTTGTCCAATATTTCTAATTGCAAAACAGTTAGTTAGGGCATCATACATCTTCTTGGATGAGTCAAGATTGAATATGTAGGGTATCAAGTGATCTTTGAAAGAGTCCACAATGATACTGATAGCATTGATTTCATTTTCGTTGAACTTCTCCACTGATGCAACATTCTAAGGTTCATTTTATTTTCCTTCTTCAAACCATGGTTCCATGATCTTTCCCTTCACGATATCTAGAAATTTTTTCTTGGAAAGGATGAGGTCAATCCTTGAATTCCATGCTTTGAAGTTTGAATCTCCTTCTAGCTTGTTTCCTGTCTTCATGGAGTAAGTCATGACTTCCTTTGACTTTGAATTTGACCCAAAAATTCAACCTTGACATTTTTTCTAGCTGCATATACCAAGAGGTGCACTAGGATAAGGCACACTAGAATGTCCAAGAATTATGAAAAACATATGACTTGAAGTGCCCAAAGAGTTAGGTTAGGGTTTGCTACAACTGTAAAATCAGAAACCCTAGCTACAACTGCAACTGGTGTCACAATGAGCTTGCCAAGGAATTGCCAATCTACTTCCAATGACTATACTATATGAATATAGTGTGGGCCCATAACCTATTAAAATATTCGATGTGCTCGTTTCACCATAGAAAATATCATAATATTGTCACCCAACCATAGGCACACAACCACCATCGAGCACTGTAACCTTTGGCAGATAGAATGATTATGGAAGTAGCACAGACCTAACAGATAACCAAGAGAGAGCACACCTTTCTCCAAATATAGCGCACCACGCAGAAAGTCCCAAACCACAGACCAAGACCAAAACCCAACTGCAGTATCTCCAACTACACTCCTCCTCTAGACTTGTGCAACACTTGAATTGAGTGTGAGTGTGTGTCCAAATTAACTCAAGCGCCCTCTATTTATAGTGCTCTTTGTCAACTATCTAGGAAAACTTCTTCTTTTAGAGGCTAATACTTTAATATTAATTATTTTATGGAGACGAATTCTCTTCTAGGGTTTCTACACATATTTTTAGGGTTTCTCTAGCTTCCAAAATATTCTAATCTAGTCAGAGGTTACACATGGAGGTTTATACCTCCCATAACTACTATAATATCAACATACCTCCCGTTGGTCTCTAGTTGAATGCCTATTGACCTTCTGTTGACCTCTTATTAGTTAACCTCTTGACTTGCCTATAAATTCCCAGTAGACTAACTTTGACATGTCTCTCGACCATCCGACCATCGACCACTAACTTGATTTATCCATTCAGTTGAACATTCACCCAGTAGATCCACCTCAACTAGCCAGTTGATTTTACTTTTTTTTTCACTACAAAGAATATAACAACCCAAAAATACCACCTTGATGTATTTTGTCATTATAACAAACCTTGCCATAATTATTATTCCGTGCTACATCTAATTTTTCCAAAACATTATATGTCACCCTTCCAAATTTTACTCCAAGATGCAAAAGTCTCATTTTCTTGGTTGATTAGAGCTACAAAACCTTCCTTGCTACCATGGGTGGTTTTGTAATTCACTATGAGACTATTGGGATTGAACTCTTTCATGATAGCCCATCCATTGTGCACATCTTCCAAGCAACATGGTGGCTTACTTATTTCAAAAAGCTATAGGGGTTTGATACTATAGTAGCCTTAGAATTTACTCAGTCTTTTAGCCTCTCAATGGTTGTGGTACAAGTTGTTCAAATGCATGTCACTGAGGAAATCATTTCCAAAATTGCTAGTTTTCCAAGGGATGGTGAATGTTGGTTTGAACTACAGACCATGGTAGACAATACTCACGTAGAATTCCTAACAAAGAATGAAACCCTGTAATTTATAGGGAAAGGTGTCAAAAACTCATCACTTCCTCAACTTTGGGGTGAAGTAGCTTACTTCATACAGAAGTATCTCACTTGTAAAGGTCAATTCAATTTATTATTCCTTTACTATTTCAAACTCCTTGTTTGAGACATCACTGCCACATCAACCTTCCTTTATTTATGCTCTGTTCTCTACAAAAATGGCCAAAATGGTAAGAAGTAAAAATATAAGTCCTGAGAAAATCCTCTATCACCATTGTTTAATTAAACTCATCATCATAGATGCCATGTCATAAAGAGTTTGGAATTGGGCAACCTTTCTTTCATAACCACCTCCTCATAATGTAGTAGAAGAGCGAGATGTAAATGAAAGTGTGTAGAAAATATAGCTCAGAAATACACTAATTCATACAAAGATTTCAACCTCCTATTAAGCTTCAACAGTAAAGCATTAAACCCAATATTGAACTAAGCATAAAAACTAAATGACATAGATCTGAAACTAAAACCAACAATGAAATATCAATGAACAATAGACATATTCACACATTTGGCACATAAATTTATGGGCTATGCCCCTTGTATAATACTCAGGAAAATATATGACAAATTTAAGGAGATTTATTTATTGAACTCATAGGGAATTACACATAGTTTACAACAACAAAAAACTGCAGCATATACTCAACATTTAAACAATAGAAATGTGCCAACAAAACTCCTCTTTTTGCATGCCAAATACACCAGCAACTCAGACCTCAAAATTTGCACACAAATTTCAATGTAATGGCCTACAAGGTACTGTCTCACTAACAAAAAAAATCCTTGATTTATGTGCACTCTTGTTGTACATTTTTGCACTTATATGACACAAATAAACACTCAAAAAATCATGCCAATCCTCTGCCTCGATTTATGTGTCTATAACCTGCTATACAACACTGAAATCAATGTTGTACACCCTATTTTCTCATGCTATACATAATGTTGTAAATCAAGGAATGCGTGACAACCTCCCTCTTGAAATGTGCACCCTCCACTAGTTGTACGAACTCCTCATTCTCTTGGGAAGTGCTCCCTCCCCTTTTTTTCTCTCTCTCCCTACTTCAGAGCTCAATATCCCTTGGTCTCTTTGAATGACCCTTCAAATTCCTCACCAATCTCTTCGTAAAGTGTGCACCCTCTCTCCCTCAAGTGTCACCTTTATGAAATTTTAGTGTGTAACTCCTCTAACCCTTGGTCTGCCTTAAGTGACTCTTCACTTTCCCTTGAGATCAACGGTCATGACTTAATCATTTTTTGAGGTCACTTAAGTCACTAAAGTGACCCACAATCTCATAAAGTCACTTTTACACATAAAAAATAAAAGGATCAACTTTATAAAACCAATTTATAAAATTACTTTATAAAAACACATTATAAAGTCACTAGGGATAAAAAGTAATGGGTCACTTCCACATGTCGGGTGCAGCCAATGATGAAGTACCTCCGAGATACCAATTCTAACACTCCCTCTTAGTGAGAGAGGTGCTTCTAGTACCTCCACCAGAATCCGTCTCCAAATCATCCGCTACCATAGCCACTCCCTCTATACTAGACGCCTTTTCTCCCTCTGAATAGGAAGCCAATGCTTCTATTGCACTGTAAGACTCTACTTCTACCTCCGTTGATCCATGAACTGAAGACATGCTCCTAGGAGACTTCACACTCTCGTGAGCATCCATCTATGTCAGCCCATTCCTGTTGAGTCCTTTGAGAGTCCCAGAAGATGACCGAGTCCCCGGTATCAACTCTCTCTCTCTCTCTCTTGTGCAACCTACCCACTCTCTGACACAAAATATGAATCCAAAAATCCACTAGACCCAACCACTGGTTGTCCCAACAACCTGTATAACATGCTCTCTCTGATTCCAAGCCTCACTATTGCATCCTGGGTATCTACTCCCTTTGAACGTATGAGTACCTATCCATCCTTGAACATCACTACATACCCCTTATTCGCCAGATCTAATACATAGAGCAAGTTGACCCTCAACTTTGGTACATGCAACACCTCTGCCACCTTCACAGAACCTCTTGAATCTAGCCGAAAATCCATGGTTCCAACTCCCTTCACTACATGCATGGTGTCGACCCAACTATCCACATGCATGTTTGAGTCTATCTCTAGCACACTAAGGAACATTGACCTCATTCTCGGCATATGGAAAGATGTGATACCTTTCCCATGAGGTGGCCCAATCACTGGACTTCTTCTTCCCCTTACTCTTTCTTGCAAGAGAAATATTTGGTTCCTTTCTGCATCAAAATAGACCCTAACCCAAGATCTATCCTTTGATCTTGTTGGATACTATATTCACTTGCTTCCTCCTACTGGAAACCTTATTTTGGAAACCCTCACGATAATAATATTTTTCCCTTCCCTTATTCCAAGAAAATGCCCCAAGAAGTCACTGTTGTTCCAAGTGCCAAAATATCCATTGAAATTCAGAGCACTAGCTCTGATACCATGTAGAAAATATAGCTTAGAAATGCACCAAGTCATACAAAAATTTCAACCTCCTATTAAGCTTCAACAGTAAAGCATTAAAATCAATACCGAACTGTACTTAATGAGCATAAACACTAAATGACATAGATCTGAAACTAAAACCAACAACGAAATATCAATGAACAGTAGACATATTCACACATTTGGAACACAAATTTATGGGCTATGCCCCTTGAAGAATAATAAAGAAAATATATGACAAATTTAAGGAGATTTGTTTATTGAACTCGCAGAGTTTACAACAACAAAAAACTACAGCATATACTCACCATTTAAACAAAAAAAATGTGCCAACATACCTCCTCTGTTTGCTGTTGGATTACTGAGAGGGGGGGTGAATCAATAATAGAGCAATCTAATCCTCTTTAACCATAAAATGCAAGTGTTATATCAATGTAGCATTATCATTCAATAGTTGTAGAGTAAATAAAAAATGAACAAATGAGAAATCATACACATACACAGTACACCAGTGTTTTACGTGGAAACCCAAAGCGGGAGAAAACCACATAATGCTTTTTCTTATATGTATTTAAGAATTACATTCATTGGAAGCACCAAATTCCTTTGTTTTCCAGCTACAACTAGAAGGAGGCTCCAACCCCCTAGTTTCTCAGACTACAACCTGAGGGAAGCTCCAACTCCCCAATTCTCTGGCTACAACTAGAAGGAGGATACAACCCTCTATGTTCTATGGATACAACCAGAAGGTGGATACAACCACATGTCCTTGCCCCGTTTAACTTCCATAAAATATAAGTAGAATGATGGAACCACTATCACACTATCACTGTGAGATATACTATTGTAAACTTGTACCAATCAACCTTCACCAAACAACCTATAACAACCTGTACCAATAACCTATGCCAACATGTACCACACATCAACCTGTACCATAAACAAGTGCATCAACCATGCACTAAAACTATACAAATAAACTGTCACAATAACATGTCCAAACAACCTATCACAACATCCTGTCTCATCAATATTATCAACCAAATCATATATACTCACCAAGATCAATCACCAAAACAAATCTCAACCATATGCACAATATCACCAAGATGTGCATCAACCAAGCATAACAAAACAACTCATAATCATCACCAAGATCAATATGTGATTCTAATAATATACCAAGACAAGTATGCTACATCATCCATAAACCATGTGTCAACAATGCTACTAACAAGTTCCTCCAACCATGTACCAAGTATGTACCAATCATGCATTAACTATGACTCATCAAGATGTACCAACATCATCAACTATACACCTCATGTATGTGCCAACTCATCAACTACTTGTCTCAACCATGTACCCAACATGTACCTCAACCAAAATCCCTCATCAATTTCATCATCCAAATCTGATTTGTAACTCTGTAATAGACTTGGTGTATATGATCACATACCTGCAAACCTTCCTTAACTTTAACAACACGAGACTAGCATTTTCATCAAACTTTACTTTAATCTCACATGACTAATTTTGGATTAATCAACAAACCTAACTTGAAATAATCATAACTATGTACCTATAATAAATAAAGGTCTAAAAATAATACACAATTTTCTTCAGTGTCTTGTTTGCAATTTCTCCAGGTTTCACTTCTTTGAACCTCCCAAAAAAAGAGTGATAGCAAAAATGACATACCTTGCTGAATTTTGGCTTATTCTAGAGATCGAACTTGTAGAGAATGCCCCGCATAGAATATTTGTTGTATAGATATGAAAATTTTACACAGAATACTATAGACTGTAATATAACCAATACATTTTGTCTTATTGAATTTGGATCTGTTATGAAAAAGTTATGACGTTTTTACCCAAAACACTTGTTTTAGACTAGTTTCAGGACTAGCCACAAACCCTATTTTCCATGGAGTGTAACTCCAAAAATACAATGACCCACAAGATGAAATTTTTATCACACCTACTTGGATATGTTTCCTCAACGGAATAAATATTTCACAGTCTGAATCATTCTATAAAAAATATTATTTCGAAAATGGTGAGATGACCTGTAAATAACATATCTTAGAAAGCATCATCAAAAGAATTTATCCTCGAATTTTGACCTTCTTTACTTCACCTTCCCTTTGAAATTCGCCTTAGATATTCTTTGGTTACCTCAGTCACTTGTAGATATTCAATTGTTCTCAAGTGTGATTAAATTAGAGACCCTTTCCTCTTATTTATACTTTTATGTAGCTTCCTCAAGGGGTTACCTTCTAACCATCTTAAACCACGTTCCTTATTTTAGTGCTAACCCACTTCTAATCACTTGTCCACTTAATAATTTATCCATTGAATTTATTATTTAAATAATTTATTTTGTATCCACTTTGACTTATAGTACATTCATCACTTCTATTTATTATTTAGATAATTTCTTCTTTGCAACCACTTTGACTACTTTGGCCTTTTGGAGCTTCTAGATGACTCATGAGGGTTCTCCAACTTCACATGGCCATAACTCTCTAACCATGAGGAGTTATGTGACATTCCACATACCACCAGAAATGGCATGACATGTACTATCCATATAGAATAGTATTACCTTCAAATATATTAAAACTCACACCATTATACATCAAACAAACGTGGGTACATTACCCAAACCTTTGTACTACTGAAATTCGCTACCAAAATTTCTTCAAGGGTTTACATCAATGACAACCAACCCAAATAATCAACAATATCCCCCTTTGGCATTGATGGCAACACTTTGATGCAATACTGAAGTCATATCACTCATTCTCCTCATGTGACCATCGCTCCTCTTGGAACCATGCCTTTGTGCTATTTATCCAAGCATTTACCTTTGCATATGATAAATCTCTCCCCCTTTGTCATCAATGGAAAATGTATCTTTCCATATGGGGATTCTCCTCGTGATTGAACTCTTCCTGAAACTGATATCCCAACCTGAAATGTCCTCTTTATGGTGCTTCCTCGTGTAAATCTAAGACATATAAGATAAGCATTCAAAAACATTCATTTTGGAGTATAAATTCATTTTGGATTTTATAAAGATATCTGCCACTTGTTCTTTTGTGCCCACATATTCAACTCTGATGTTCTTCTCTGCAACTTATTCATGTAGAAAGTGATACATGATTGGAATGTGCTTCATCTTGGAGTGCATCACCGAGTTATTTGAGATACTGATGACACTTGTATTATTACAATAGATTGGAATGGGCTCATCATACTCAACCTGTATATATGTCAGAGTTTGTTTCATCCATAGAACCTGTGTACAACATCCTGTTGCTGCAACATACTCTGCTTCAACTGTAGATAAAGATAATGATGATTGTTTCTTGCTTAGCCAAGATACTAAACACTCACCCAAGTAGAACGCTGATCCACTGGTGATTTTTCGGTCATCAATGCAACCTTCCCAATCTGCATTTGTGTAGGAAATACATGATATATCCTATCTTTTTGGATACCATAATCCAAACTCTTATGTTCCTTTGAGATATCTGAAAATCCTCTTCACTGCTAATACATGTGATTCCTTTGGTGCTGCTTGAAATCGTGCCACCTATCCAACTGGCTACTTTACATTTGGTCTGGATGATGTCACATATAGTAATATACCAATCATTGACCTATATTTCCTCTGGTATGTAGACTTTGAATCACCATCTTTTCTCAACTTGCAATTGGTTTGCATATGAGTGGTAACTGGTTTGCAATCTTCCATTCCAAACCTCTTTAGCATTTCTCTGATATACTTAGTTTGAGAAATAAAAAATTCCTCAGTTGCTTTGACGTATATGAAAACTTAGAAAGAAGGATAGTTCTCCGAGTAATGACATTTCAAATTCATTCTGCATATCCTTTGCAAATTTTTATCTTTACCTGTCATCATTACTCCCAAAAATAATATCATCAACATAAACTTCAATTAATAAAATACTATCCTGAGTTACCTTGATGTAGAGGTTGTTGTTTGCACTTCATTTTCTGAACCATGCTTGTTGTAGATATTTATTCAGTCGAGAGTACCATGCTCTAGGAGCCTAGTTTAGACCATACAAGGCCTTCTTTAATTTGAACACGTAATCTGCATTCTCTGACAACTGAAATCCTTCTGGTTGTTCGATGTAGACTTCTTCTTCAAGTTCCCCATTTAGAAAAGATGATTTCACGTCCATCTAATACACTCTAATATTATTGGAGCATGCATAAGCTAAGAACAATCGGATTGCTTCCATTCTAGAAACTGGGGAAAATGTCTCTTCAAGTAGATTCCTTCAACCTGTGCGTATCCTTTACATACCAATCTAGCTTTGTTCCTTGTAACATGTCCATCTTCATTCAATTTATTTCTAAAAACCCACCTTGTGCCAATCACATTCTTACTCTTTGGTCTTGGAACCAATTCCCAAGTGTCATTATTCTCTATTTGATCCAATTCTTCATCCATGGCCTTATTCCAAAATTCATCCTTGCTGGCCTCTTCAAAACTATTTGGTTCAATCGTAGATAAGAGTGCTAGGTGCATTTGTTCTGGTGAACGGATTCTTCTTCTAGTCTCAACTCTTGCATCATTGTTTTAGATAATCTGATCTAAAGGATGGTTCTTTTGTACTCGTTTTCTAGGTGTCTTTGGAGGCACTTGTTGAACTTGCTCTTCTAGTTCTGTCTGATCTTTTTCATCTTCCTCTTCTACTTCTTCTTCATATTTTTCTTCTTCTTCGTAAAGTTGTTCCACTGATTCATTTTATTCTTCCTTTGATTCTCGTCCACCTATTTCATCAATTGTTACATTGATGCTTTCCACAACTTTGTTCAATATCATATTGTAACACTTGTATTCTTTACTTGTACTTGAGTAACCAACAAGTACTCCTTTGTCCATAGGAGAGTCAAACTTTCCCATTCTGCCATCTTCTCTTTTGATGTAACATTTTCTTCCAAATACTCTGAAGTGATTCACATTTGCATGTCTTCCTTTCCATAGCTCGTAGGGAGTTTTGTCATTGTTTTTTCTGAGCATTACTCTATTTTGAATGTGAACTGTTGTATGCACTGCATGTGTCCAAAAAATGTCTATCATATTGGAATCCATTAGAATTTTTCGAGCCATTTCCTGTGTAATTAACATCCATAATGTTCCTTTGTCTCTGAACCACTCTTTGAACCAATATATGAATCCATGCTCTCGTTCATTGTCATATATTTTTCCAAACCTACTAAGTGTTCTTACAAATCCATCTCTGTCCATATTCTCCAAGACTCTACTGCACAACTGTCCATAATGTTGAACCATTTATTACTATACTATTATGAAGTCTTCACTACTACAACTATAAAATTGTACTTCTGCTAACTAATTGCTCTGGATCTGTCTACTCAAACTTTTCAAGCTGCTCGAAGGATGGTTCTTTGGTCTGTCACAACTATCACATAGAATCCCCCTATCTAATATTCATGTTACCTGGGAGTCTCTAAGCTGGATGGATCATAACAATTCCTGCTCTGATGTGTATTCATCATCATCTTTATTGGTAGATTCATCATCTCTCTGAGCTATGACTTATTTCTTTCTGTTTGTGGATTCATCTTTCACTATAATGCCTGTAAGTACAATCTATTGAACCTATTCCTTATTTACCCATCCTTCTTTTCTTTCAATTGTTTTCCAAACCTTTATGTATATGGCATCTTTCTTTTTCTCTGTATATTTTTCTTCATCTCGTTTTATTGCCAATCTTGCGATCTCTGGGACATGGTCTTTGTTCACCTGTTCTTCGTGTTTTCTTATCCATACTTTCTTATATCTGATATCAATTTTCTCTTTCATGGAAGTATCGATCATGCTTATACAATCACTAGCTATGTGTCCATAGTTATGAAATTTGTAACATTCAATGTTACGTGGGGCCACATAGGCATTTCTTACTTGAACATTTCTTTTATAGTCCCTACAATTTGCAACCTTATGTCCAAAATTATTACAATAAAAACAATGACCATAAAAGAAATTTTCATACCTGGGAGTGGATGATCTTCTTTGTGGTGTAGTCCTTCTGAATTTTTGCCTTGACTGATCATGATCACGATTTAAGCTTCTTTGTGGCTTGAACATGGATGGTCTTCTTGAAGATGTATCTTCAATAGTTTTCTTAGATTCTGGTTGACCATGATTTCTTCCTTTGAGTACTTATGAATAACTCTTTCTATTTTCTTCATTATTCTTTTCTAGCAACCTAGAGAGATTCTCTTCATTCTACACAACTGATGTGGATGTTTTTGTCTCTTCAATGTAGTTGTTGAGCTTGACAATTTTACTTCTCAATGTGACAACTTCTTCTTCAAGCTTCTCAACCTCTTCTTCTTTCTTCATTATTTGAGACTTCATGACTTCTTCTATTATTTTCTCTTCTTCAAGATGGATTTTTAATGTGATTATTTCTTATTCAAGTCCTTTCTCTTATTGAAAAAACTCTACCTCAAGATGGTTTACATCGTTAGATATTTCCTTAAGATGATCTGTCAATATATTCTCTCTCATTTTTGCTTCTTCCTTCTATGTTGCTATGTTGGCTTCCAAATATTGTTTTTGACCTTTAAGATTTTCTTCGATCTTTCTAGCTTCTTAAGTTCTTGATGACCTGTTGGGATTCTTAAAAAATGTGAGCACTTTCCTTTTGTTTCATCAATTCCTTCTTGAGTGACTTGTTTTCTTCTCTTTCTCTTCTTAGTTCATCTAAAACACCGATCAATTCTTCTTCATAATTGTCTTCCTTTTCAATTAGTTTTTCTGTCTTATGGCATTCCATTTCAAGATGTCCGCATTTTTCACAATTAAATAAAAACAACATACCTTTGTTGATTATGTACTCTTCATCTTCTGAATCTGTTTTACATGGTGAACACATTTCTTCTTGATCTGTACCTGCATCTTCTTTGGAATTTTCTGAATCTGCGATGGGTGAAGAATATATATCATGTAACTTATCCAAAATTTCTTTGGTTGATGAACATTTACCAACCTTTTCTCTTACCGGATTAGGTAATCCTTCCCAAATGAAATACATTGCTATTTTGTTATTCTTCTTCAATTCCTTCTTGGCTGCAGTCTTTGCCATTTTTGAACTATCATATCCTGTAACGATTGATAGCCAAATATAATACCCCTGTGCCTGTAAAAATACTTCCGTTCTTCCAATCCACATCTCATACTTTAAACCATTCTGACCATTGAACAATGGTACTCCATTCTCAGAATAATCCATGATCTCCTTCTAGTGGTTAAACTGTTTCCTGAAGGAACCTGCTCTGATACCAATTGTTGGATTACTAAGAGGGGGAGTGAATCAATAATAGAGAAATCTAATCCTTTTTAACCATAAAATGCAAGTGTTATATCAATCTAGAATTATCATCCAATAGTTGCAGAGTAAATAAACAATGAACAAATGAACAATCATACACATACATAGTACACCAATATTTTACGTGGAATCCCAAACCGAGAGAAAACCACACAATTATTTTTCTTATATGTCTTTAAGAATTACATTCATTGGAAGCACCAACTTCCTTTGTTTTCCAACTGGAACTGGAAGGAGGCTCCAACCCCCTAGTTTCTCAGGCTACAACCTAAGAGAAGCTCCAACTCCCCAATTCTTTGGCTACAACCAAAAGGAGGCTACAACCCCCTATGTTCTCTGGCTACAACCGGAAGGTGGCTACAACCACCTATCCTTGCCTCGTCCAAACACCCTAAATTATAATTAGAATAATGGGACCACTGTCACACTATCACTGTGAGATATACTACTGTAAACTTGTACTAATCAACCTGCACAAAAAAACCTGTAACAACCTATACCAATAACCTATGCCAACATGTACCATACATCAACCTGTACCTCAACATGTACCATAAAAAAGTGCATCAACCATGCACTAAACCTGTACAAATAACCTGTCACAATAACCTGTCAAAAAAACCTATCACAACAACCTGTCTTATCAATATTATCAACCAAATCATATCTACTCACCAAGATCAATCACCAAGAAAAATCTCAACCATATGCACAATATCACCAAGATGTGCATCAACCAAGCATAACACAACAACTCATAATCATCACCAAGATCAATATGTGCTTCTAATA
>ML777186.1:852883-878991 GCA_009831015.1 Picea engelmannii
GAGCTTATTTATATACAATCCTAAACTAATAAAACACTTTACATGGGGCTAGGTGAAAGCGGACTTCCACCATAGCCAATCAAGAAACTTCCTGAAGGGAAGCTCTTTCTTTCTGTCGATGATCACCAGCAGATGGTGTAACCGTGACAACATAACGGCTACACTCTTCAACTTCTTCTCACATGGTGAAGTTGATATGGAATAGGGCGGCTCCAAGGCATAAAGGACATGACACTCCATGTATTCGCCGACAGGGTCATAGAATGAGTGGCGAATTTCGGAAAATTGGTGACAGACAGCCTCCTCTACTACATAGTTTCTCACATGTGGTTGAATATCTTTGATAAGCACAGGTGAGTGGACAACTGACGTAGGCTCACTAATATTAGGCAGTAGCTTCTCGGTGACTGGCTCTGGAATGAAATATGTACTCAGTTGTTCCTCTGGTTCCTTTTCCTCTTCTTGGCTCTCCCCCGGGTCAGATTCGTATTCATCATAAATAGGGACCATGGGGTGGTTCTGCTTGCTGACTGGCTCTTTAGTATCTTTATAGTGATCAAATGTAGGATAAGCTTGCTGCTCATCATCACTATAATATACATCAAAAAGGAGTTGTCCTTCATTGATATGACCCTCCTCCAGAACAATGATTCCGTCAAAAATTTCCGTTTCAGGGACAGTGGGACTTGCTGCTTCTAGCTGCTCATACATAACCCTTTTCTCTTTAATCCCAGGTAAAAATATATCGTGAGAAACCCCCTAGGGGAAAAGAGAAGAATCCTCTTCCACAACTAACCCCTCTTTTAAAAAGAGAGGGTCTTCGTCATCATGAGCAAAGCTGCTAGGAACATCTGCTTCAACCCGATATCTAGGTGAGTCATCTACCATGGACCACATTTTCTCTATAAACTCACAATTTCCACAAGAGGCATGTTGATCGTTATGAACATCTAAAAGAATAGAGGCATCTGATATGATGTCAGATGCTTCCGTTATAGGGATAACACAATTAATATCATTCAACACCTCCATATTTTCCTGGCAAATGCTTTCCTCCACAGTAAAAGCTTCATCATGGACCTAGTCTTCAGGGCCAGCAGAGGCTTCATGAAGCGAAGAAAACTCCTCACAAAAGTTTTCATACAAACAATCAGCTGGAAAATAATCTTTACAAAATGAATTGAAAGCCATATGAAAACATGTTAAAGAGCGGATGCTCACAATGGGAAGAGATCGACACCACTCAAGAGAAGATCCCTTCAATGAACACCTGAAGAGCTTAATCTGGACATCCTCATGTGTGATATTGTGTCAGTGAATAGCTTCATCGAAGTCCAGTAAATGCTCAGCTGGTTCCTCCCAACTTGTTGCATGAAATTTAGGGAGGAAATCTTCCCATTGGTCTCTATCAGGAAGTGCATTAGGAAAACCAATTATCTGGGAAAAGTCACAGAAAGAAAACCTTTGAGCCATAATTTTCTCCATATTGAAACAGTGGAGTCACCAATCGATCCTCGAATCATGGAGTCGCCAGGTGAAAGATGCGCAGCTTCAAATATGCCTGGTCCTTGTTCACCATAAAAGGCCAGATCTTAACGTTGTCGTTACCCTAGGAAGCTTCTCAGGCTGAGAAAGTAGCTGCTGAAACCTTCTTGAGAAAGCTCCTTAGGGTCAGCTTTCAGGTGTGCTAATAGTAGTCATAGCTGAAAGAGTGATGTGGAAACAATGGAGTCACCACAGTGGAGTCGCCAGGTGCACAGTAGGAATATTTAAGGGCTCTGATGTCTGATGCACCTTCAGAATTAGAGGCTCAATGTCATTCTGCCCAGGGAAAATCTTCAACTTCGTCCCTGACAACTGCGCCAGAAATGTTGGAGACGGAAGTCACTCCTGGATTGCAGCAGGAGCAGAGCCTGACGCCCATCAATTTATGTCACGATTATGTATGAAAGGGGTGATCGAATGGAAGTAAACTTGGACGATACTTTTTCAACTCCGAAACTAGGCCAGGCATGCATGGGCGAGTGAGGTCTTAGACATACTCCAGACAGTGAGTTGTAATAAGGGTGAGTAGGGGGAAGACTTGTATCAGAGAAATGCAAAGGTCTGTTGTCAACATCAGGTTTCTAGCAGACTGTAGGAGAATGCATTTGAACGTGTGATCTTCTTACATTCAAACGCAGAAAACCAAAGAATACAATAGTGCCACAATAAAACCTTTATCATAACACAACTGCAATAATTCATGTGAATCAGTCAATCATGAACTCCCTTAGTATGAGATGAAAACTAGATGGAATAAGGAAACTGTCTTTCATAAAACAAGAAATCTTACGTACAGATGCATAACCAAAAAACCAGAGTGTCTATTAAACATTACAATCGGGAGCTCCGCTCTACCATCCATGCCTTCAAAAATGGAAAAAATGCCTACATATACTCAAAAACCAGAACAACAACAAAAACAAGATGTTGCATTAAAGAATTGCGTCTGCATTGCTTCTGACAGCCTGCCCATGCAGACTTAGGATGATCGTGTGCCTATGAAAGACGCCATCAGATTTCGGATTATCCTTCTACAGGTGAGTCGACGTGAATTAGTCTTTTGTCGGACCTTCCTTTTATGGCGGAGTTGATATTCAATCACCAGCAACTGCCACAATAACTGCTTTTTGGGATCGGGGACGGCCTCAATCAACTCTGCCTTTTGGGATGTGGAGGTCTCCTAATGGTGCCACCTGGATCAACCGAATGGTCTTTCTTTGGACGCTACTTCGCTGGAATGCTGCGAGGGACCCCTATGGATGATGTGGACGAGGGTGTGACAGGGGTTAAAGGTGTGAACACTGTGGAGGTGATGGAGAAGAAATGAGAGCTGTGACATCAGCTGAGGAATGCCACGCGGCTTGAATAGGACAGAGGAGGAAGGAGCATGGAGTGTGGGAGTATAGGAGGAGGTGACTGGGAGTGAGAGGGACACATGGCAAGAGATGAGAGGATGACGAGCTGAGGCGGTGGGCGGAGAACAGGTGGCAATGGGGAGGACGATACCAAAGGTGACACGACAGGCAAGGGACCCCACAATAATAACACACCATTCTGGACCTCCCCCCTCTTTCATTAAAGATAGGATGGCAAAGGGGGGTTAGAAAGGCCTGAGCATCGTTGATCTAGGTGCTCCGATCCTGACCTTTGAAGAGTTGTGCACTCGATTCCGGACCCCCCCCCTCCTCTTAAAGGTAGAATGGTGGGGGGTCTCCAGAATCCGCTCTTGACTGTAGATCTGAGCGCGCAGATCTTGGACGCCCAGATCCATGCCCCCTTTAATTCCAATGCGTTCGAGTTTCATCGATGGATGGATGGCTGAGATGAATTCGACGCTTTCACTATGAAAATCCTGAAAGGCCCCACCTGTGGCTCAGATCTTGTGCTGAGTGTCCTTTAGATGAACGACCGAGATGGCTTTGTCATTAAAAAGGGGGATACCTGCATTCCCAGGCTCGCTTAACGTGATCTGGCGCTAGGACCGTGGGCTCGGCTTTGAAGAGCGCTTATCAACATTTCAAGGTTCGGGGTTTCAAGATGTAAAATGATGAGGAGCTCTTACCCCTCAAATCCCCGAATGCCGACATGACATGATCACGCACCACGTGTCCTTTTGGATGGATGACCGAGATCCTTCATGAATGTATATGGGTGCTACCCTTTGTGCTAAATCCCGGGCAACTTGACAGCCCCGAAAACCTGATGATCGTCGATCTGCTTCGTCAATTGATCCTCGCCGTTGAAATCAGACTGCTCGCTCGCTTGATTTTTATCCTGAAATGGGGCTTTACGTGCTACGCTTGGGCATTCTTCATGCAACCTGCAGACCTGGATGCTCTTGATCCCAAGACAAGAATTGTCGCTAACAGTAGGGATTAAAAATTTTGGTGGAGGCCATTGTTGAGGTTTAACAATTACCTTATGCTTTGCATGAAGGTAATGTCAATATGGAAATCAATGAAGAAGCAACACATGATGTTCCTAGTATACCCATGGATGACCCTATAGTTGAAACCATGACTTTAGATGATTGTTTAGAGCATGACATTGTTGAAACTATTTTTGATCTCCCTCGGGATTCAAAAGTTGCTACAAAACAAGGTATAGAAGAAAAAAACAACCTTAACGATGAATAGTTGAAGGTAGAGGTACTACTAGTTGATAACTCAACTACAAAACCCTAGAGAATATGGATGTAGTCTAAAAAGAAGGGGTTTCCAAAGACAATATACAAATAGACATATTAAAATATGAGATTGAAAAGTGGAAAATGTTTCTAAATATTTTGATCTAGGAACATCGAAAAACCATCAACAATATGATAAATCATTGGACTAATTTTTGTCTGGAGATTAAGGAAAAATGGAAATCCTTATGGAAAGAACATAAAGAAGCACGAAAAAAGTAAGAACTGGTACAAATATTAAGGGAAGAGAAGTATCAATTACGAACCTTGGATCATGCAACCTTGGCCTATAGATTCCCTTCTCCAGTCTATGCTATTTTCTTCAAAGAACAAATGATATCATTTTGGATGAAATATCCGGCTTTAGGCAGATTCCATCATATATTAAACCCTGAACACTTCTTGAGAGCATATGCTAAGTGCATTAAAGAATACCAAAATATCATTTGTTAACTTTACCAACTTGAGTTTCTCTTGAGTGCTCACAAATTTGGAAACTGAAACCTTTAGTGGGGGACATCCAACTAAGGGTTTTCACCTCTTTCATAATCCATCAAGTGAAATGAAACAATTCTCTCTCCCATATTGAGTATGATGAATATAATGCCAACCTATGGTTTAGAGGTGATCATTTTTCTCCACGCAACATACTTAGGGAACATGGACATATACTTGAATAGGTTTGGTTTCTTCCAAGTCTTCGATGAACTCAAATAACTAATCTCTTTGAATGCATAAACATAATAGTCTATCTTAGGCTAAATGATTTATTGGATTCACAACAAATATGTGATTTTTTTACTATGGATTAAAGTATATGAGAATCTCTGGGCTATCCCAACTTTAACTAGATATGAAAACCATATATCACGTTTGAAACAATGTGGGATTCATTGGATTGGTATGCAATTTCATTTTCCAATGATTTGGTGTCCATCACCAAAGAAGAAGTATTGTTTTTGTTGGGAGCATGAGGAAGATGAAGTATTATGGGAAAACATTATTAGGAAACATGGTTATTATGAGGCAAGGGAAGTAGGTCATGCCCCTTATAGCTGGATCGACATCCATGATAAATACTCTTATCTTATTTCCTTTAGTTTTGATTTAGGTGATTAATTTACACATGGACATGCAACATCTTCAACTAGGGGGAGATGGCGCGCTTTGTTTTTTCCATATTTCTATTATCATTTTTCCTATTTATCTTGAATACCTTTTTGATAATTAAATTCAAGAATTGGGGATCAAGGTAATTTTGGTTATAAACTTTAAGTTTCCTTTGATTTCTTATTGTGATATGAGAAGTCTTTAGTCACCAATTTAATCATTAATCCTTCATTGATAACACATATTTTCTTAGTTAATAACATCTTTAAATTGATAGTGCATCTTGCATTTTTATGTAGATAGCTCCACTTTAACTAGAATATTTACTTATGAAATTAACTTGCATAACCCATTCACATAAGTAAATTGTGAAAAGTAAAGAGGAGATAAAAGAGAACAAAATTACACAAATACACCAAAACTTGATAACGAAGTTCACCAGACACCTTGGCTATATCTCTGGGCCTGCTTCTCGTGGAGTGAAATTTTCATTAAATCAACAAAATTGGAAAAATTACATGAGCATATCCAAATTCTGTAAATGAATCTCAATTTTATTTCTTAGATCTAGTTCCGATCTTCACCATTGTGCCCGCCTCAAAATTATGATAACAAATGACTATACACACTACCATGTTCTGTTATGGGATTCCCTCATTACCAACAAGCCTCTTGGGCATGGAAATTGCCTCCCCCGAATGGTAAAATCCCCCTTGGTTATATATCAAAGGGTCCATACTTCAAGTCTTCCTTCACCCACATTTAATGAGATCTAGTCTCATTTAATTTGGGGAATAAAACATACCAAATATCAACTTTAATACATATATGGTCCGACCAAACCAATTAATTGGTTAACCATAACAATATAGGTCAACAACCATATATGGTTTTTCCCCAATAATATATGGCCTATGCAATGGAAACCATAAATAATAATCATATGGTCTTCAAAATCCCATATATAATATATGGCCAACTAATTTTGGGTGAACCATATATATATATATATATATATAATCCGTATATATATATATAATCCGTAACCATATGACATAATCTATCCATGTGATATGATTCCCCACGTTTAATGGCTTTGACCATTTTTTAAAATGGGTATGAAATATATGTTTTAACAACCATATAATATATATGGTTTATAACCATATATCATATAACAAATCAACATATTTTAAAATAACCAAATCCACTTTTAATGGATTTTGGATCCTCTTTTAATGGAGATTGGATCCACTTTTAATGGAATATGTTTTTTTTTAATAAATATTTGTTATATGTTTAAAAATAATTTCAATTCATTTGTTAAATAAATAAACCATAACCACTCGTGCACCACATGTCACTTGCTCATTGGTCCACCTGTCTGCCACATGTCACTGCCATGTCAACACTGCCACTTTATAACTACCACATCATCATGCCATGTCAACCTGCCATGTAAACATGCCACATTAGCACTGCCATGTCATCATTGTCACGTTAGCATGTCACATCATCATTTCCATGTGTCTCTGTCACTTTGACTTTTTCCCTGTTGGACCAGAACTTTGACCGATCATAACTTTTGCATACAGAGGTCGTTTGAGCTCTCGTTCACACTGTCAGAAACCTTTGGTCGATCTCTTTGAAATGGTATTAGTTTTGAGGAAATATGAGGAATTTAAAATTTTGGCCATCCTGGATCCTCCTGGATCAAATTGAATCTTAGATAAATGACAAAGAGTTCTATATTTATGTATTTTGAACAATCACTCAAGTTAGAGGTGTTATATAATCATTGCTATGGATTCATGTTCACTACTATAGAGCCATTTCTACAGATCCACGTTCCATAAGATTGCTGCTATGGACTTCACATGCTATAGACTGTTTTTACAAATCCACATCCTCCAAATTTAGTTGTTATAAACCATATGAAGGGATTTTCTATGGATAAATAAATACAAAACAATATTATTGAAAAGGCGTAACATATTCTATAAAACAATTATCCAATTATGTCTATGCATAAATTAGTATGATTTATGTATGAGAAAATATATAGGATTTTTTTTTTTTTTTTATGTATTTTAATTTTTTATTGAAACAATTGTGATGGGAAATGAATTCCATATTCTAATGGAATAGTAATTTGGAAATATGTGACTGCTAGAAGTCTGTGTTATGATTTACAAAGTAATTCCATTTGAAAATTTAAAGTTTGGAATCTTTTTCTTGTAGGTGAATGCTATGTTACCTAGAACATTTTCTCAGTGTTTAAAGGAGTAATATTTAGTGTGTACCCTTTTGAATGAGTTGAAAGGGTTCTTTAATATAAATAATTTCCATGTTTAGCCCTCAAATAATGGTTCAATTTGGAATATTTCCTATAGCTTTGGAAAAACAAAATTATTGAGTTTTTGGGCATGTATGTAAAGTTAGGCATACAATGATTTGGTTGTATGTTAAAATCCATAATCTTGGTTAATGTGGTTTTTAATAGAGGGAAGCCTTACTTTCGAATAAATTGACATACCAAAAATATCAAATACCTAGATCATACTTTAAGAGATATATGTTGTTTATCAAACCTGTAGAATTTGCTACAGATCCATTGGGGTGTTGTTATGGAATGGCTATAGCTATTGTATACAATGATTTGTCTACAAATAAAAATAAGTGATCTGGGTCAACATGGTTTTGGGTAGAGGTAAATCTTACATTGAGATAGACACACCTACACAAAATATCAAATACCTAGATTGTACTTTAAGAGATATAGGTTGTTTAATAGAGTTGTAGCAATTGCTACAAATCACGTTTAGTGGTTTCTATGGATTGCTTGTAGCAGTTGATACATATCTATTGTAGATGTTGTTTTAAATTTTGCAATGGTTGTAGATTATCCTTGAAAGTGAATAACTCCTCCAATCAAGAGATTCCATGCAATTATTAAGCTAATCTATTTAATGAACTTCAAAGATGGGTTTGATATGTGAAACAAATGAATATATTTATGGTGATTTGGAATGCCATTTGTTCATAAGTGTTATCATCCTAGAAATGCACATGGATTTTTTTTGAATGCTAGTTTATAATTGATTTGAAATATTAAAAGTTGACTAGTGTGAATTAGTGAGTTCTAATGCCAAAATATGTTATTATATTTAAGAGGAAGGGTTTTGAAAATGGTATACATTGTGGAAATTTGATTTACATAGCATTACCATTAATAAAAATTTTAGACCAACAAACTTGACTTTTTTTGCTGACATGAAGGTACATTATAGATGGATTATGTGGATCCCTCGTGTGTATTAGTGTTGCCACTCTCACCCATCCTTGATATAATAGTTATCAAGTATCCTTCATCTAATATATCCTTTTGAGATATTCATGTAATTCATTCTAAATAAACTACCACTTAATTGTAATTGAATAAATTATAGTTTCACTGAACATGCCTCTAGGGGGATTTGAATGCTAGTGTAGGGAATATCAACACCCTTTCTTTTGAAGGTAGAAGAATATGCAACTTTTGATATTTTTTGATAAGTGTCTTATGTAGAATTATAAGATGACATCTAATAAGGAAGGAAATATTTTCACAAGTTACGCAACCAAATCCATTTTTCTGACCAACAAGCTTAGATAGAGATATTCTAAGTGGAAAGAACATGGGAAAGGAAAGGGTCTCAATTGAATTTTTGAGGACGAACACACATGATGGAAATTTGCTTCATCACACAATATAAATTCTTAATAATTTCATAATGACATTAAATGACTAACACACTTAGATGTTTGACAAAAATGACATTAACATGAAGTTTTAGGGAAAAATCATGACAAGTTTTGCGTCAATAAAATGTTGCCATAACTTTTGGAAATTTTATCAAAAATGCAAAATGGCCATATACAAGAGAATAATGAAAGTATCCATATATAGTCCTATTATCGACATGGTGGATGAATTCCATTATTAACTTGGTATCATCACAAAAAGGGTAGAGTGAAAGGCATAATAGGAGACTTACACAATTTTTGAAGGATATATTGAACAAATAGATCCGCATTTTGAGCATTCTAAAATTTATTCAAAGAGTAAAGATCCAAAGATGCAAGTTAAGCATGCTAAAAGGAATAATAAAAGACATATGCTGGATTCTTAGTTTTTCCAAGGTGATAATGTATTTGGAGGTCATACTATTGAAGAGTTGATGCCTAATGTGCAAGGCATGAGTTAATTTTTGTTTAAGCGATAGAGATAAAGCACATGGTTTATTTGGTGATTAAGCCCTTAACACAATTGTATCACTAATACATAGTGTTAGATTTTGGTGAATCCATTTGCCATAACATTACTATGTATTATTTCTGTTCTAAGACTTTTGCGACCATTGTTGTGATGAGACAGTTCTTCCAGATTCCTCACATTATTTTTTTCATCTTCGACGTTTCAGACCAAGCTAGTGTGGTCCATCACCAGGATAGTATTATGTATTACTTATTAAACCAAGGATAAATAACATATGAACTTTATCTAACGTCAACTATCCATCCAAGTCACATAGTGTGTGAGAATAAATTCACCATTAAGATATGAATCAAGAAGGAGCTTAAATCAAGAAGGGAAAACCATAAGAGTACACAATTTGAATCGACATATCACTTTATTAAATAATAATATTTATTACATATCAATATCAAATTGATCTTGAACTTCATCCAATTCAATACTAGAGTTTGTATCCAACCCTTTAGAATCATTGAAAGGATTGTCCATAACAACATTTGGGATGTCTAGCACTAAGTCATCATAAATATAATCATCATCAAGTTGAATCGTAGGATCATGTGAGACAATAAATGGATGGTAAAATTCATTCTTCTCTTTGTCCGACACTTCTTCCCACTCTCCTACATATTATTCATCTTCTTCACAAACGTATTCTTTAGGAAAAATATACTTTAAGGTCTTCCTCTTGGATCAAATCTAATAACAATTAACCAACATTTTCTACCTAGAACTTTTGAATTAAACACCTGCTCACATTGACTTGAAAGTACACAGGGCTATGTATTCCGCTCATAGCTAGTAATATTAATCATGGTAAATCCATTACCATAATCAATAATCATCCTTTCATCACCTTGTAGCAACAATTTGTACCACCTGACCTTAAAAAAAACCACTTTGAAGGATTTAAAGTCTATATCCATTATATCTTCAAAATAGCCATAATACCTCAAATCAAAAGTGATTGAATGTCTGTCACCCTCGTGGGAAATATTAATAACTTGGAAAATTGTAGTTATCCCATTGTCACATGTTTGCTTCTTATCATCCAACTGTTTGGTGTGATATTTTCTGCCATTACACCACACATCTTTGTGATGTTTCACCTACATGCTTGACATGTTATAAATGCATTGTCATGAATTCATATCTATATATAAGATAATTTGAGGGACAAAATAAACATAAAAATATGAATGAAAATCTAAAAATAAATTGTAAATGCTTATATTTTTATCTATTGCACCATATGCTAGATCAATTTCCTTCTTCATTAGACTTGTATCATTATCCAAATAAGCTCTTCTAATAAACTCTGCCACCCCACTCCATGATAATCTATGGTAAAATTCATTGCATCGTTCTATCCATATCTTCATCCAACCAATATTATTTGCAATGTATAAATGCATTACATCCCACTCTCCATTACTTGGATGAAGAAAAAATAATAGATTTAGTGCACCTATCAAGCTTAAAAAATTATGTTAGAAAACAATAATTACAATAAAATCTAAATATACCTTTCACTTTTCCCCAACAACACCTCCCCTTCAAATTTGTTGGTGGAATTGAAATCCCAAAGGAAAGGCACATTGATATAACCTACTACTTGGGGTAAATACTCACTAACATACATAGTGGAATAATATACCACATATCCTTCAACCATTGAGCCCTTTGGATGTGATCTTCATCTAACAAAATCCTTCCATGTCTTCAAGTGCCTCTCCACCAACCACATTGACCTTATGTGTATGGGTCCACATATTTCAATCTCCTCAACTAGGTGTATGAGGTAATATTCTTGTGCATTGAAGACACATGGAGGTAGATAATTTTTCATTTCACACATTAAACAAGGAATTTCTCTCTTCCAATATTTGATGTCTTCTATATGGATTTATTTAGATAACTATCATATAATAGTGCAAAGCAATCATGTGTCAACATAAAATGATACAATTCAAGTAAATCCAATGTCAACAAGTTCTACAAGTAACATTTCAATATAAATTTTTACTTACCTCATGTATTTGACAAGATCATATATAACTTGCTTTATGTTAATGTCAACGTAGTTTGGGAGAGAAATAGGAAGAACACACTGTAACAAGGATAAAAACATTATCGTCTAATTTTCATTAGAAACAAGCATCTACTGCTAACAAATAATATATATATCATAAGATGATAAATATTATAAAATTTCAAACCTTAATAAAGGTATGCCAATAGTGAGTTGTTGTCCCACCAAAATCACATTTTTTCATTAATATATTATTTATGTACAAAGAAAACCAATGAGAAATTTAATCTTCCATATAACCTCTTTTACAACACCTCTTTCTTGCTTTGTTAATAACCATGGAATATTGGTCAGTTTTCCAACATTATAACAATGATTCAAATGTTGCATTATATTGACTTCCTCAAAGTCACTAGTAACTTTATAATTTTTTTCCTTGTTATTCCTCTCATATATAATTTTCCATAAGAATTTCGTGAGATTCTTTCCAATATGCACCGTGTCAAACAAATGAGTTACTTGTATTGGCTTATAGTAGGGCAACTGAATGAACTGAACAAAGTGTCATTTCAAACCTTGTGGAAACCCACCTTAACGACCTTTGAGAAACACAAATGGAAATAGATTTTTTTATCATAGTAAATATAAAAAAAAACATAAAAAATAATAGAAGTAATAAATATGGATGTGACTAAAGCCAACTGCTTATCATGATTAGGATATTGGTTCCCCACACTTTGCGTGAGGAAACTCAAAGGGCCATAATATCCGTGGAGGAACTTGTGGTTGGTGGTTGGTTTAGATCATTGATATCATTAGGTTCATGGGGATATAGACAAGTATCGCAATCAAATAGAGATCAAGACTTGTAGTAGGATGTAGTGATGTGCCAAGGGGATAGGTGATGAGTACTCAGATATGTTGGAAAAATAACTAAAGGATGCCATATAGGTCATTTACGTAGTAGACTCAACGAGAATAACATAGTAGTAAAGATATTTTTTCTCAGTGTGGGAGTCAGAGTCAACATCCTAAGAGGGGGGGTGTGTTGGACATGTGGAGGACCACATTTTCAAAGGAGTTTCCATGTGCATAGAGTAGAGTTAGTTGGGAGAAGATTCAAAATATGGTAGGTGATCTGGGATAATCCCACAAGATCTATGAATGATTGGACATCTTCCAAGTATAACATCAATCCATTGTAGTCCATACATCAAGTAATATAAATGATATTGATTTTTCATTATTAATAGATCTATGAGCAACAAGAAGTTCCATTTTTCATAATGCATTGGTAAGATAAAAAATGATGTCAATTCGTCAAGAATATTTCAACTAAGTAGAAATGAATTTTAGAGTCAAGAAAGAAGTGGGACACTTAGTTAAGGATCATGAGATTGACCTTGGTGTATGCATAACCTGAGTATCATTTCTTTTAACTAATTTGGGATAATATGATGTAGTAATATGTACATATTGGTTAGAGATCCATGATGCAATGTTAGATTGTAAAGTTAGAAGATTTATTTTATAAATGATGCATGTGTTTATGTTTGTAGCATCACCCAGGTACTTCCGCGTAGGTCTAAGTGTCTAGACATGTGGAAATTGTCCAAAGAATTCTACCTTAGAAACTTACTTTAAATAAATGAATTATTAAAGTAAAATGATTTTATTAATTAAAGTGAGTTTAATTTAATGAAATGCTAAAGTTATTAGCACTAGTGAATTAAATGAATTTTATCCATTGATCTCAAGTGAGGTGAGATCAATTCTAAACCATAAATCACTTTGGAGATTAGGGTTATGTTTGATTTGATCATAACTCAAGATTATAAAAGCAAGGCTAGGTTAAGGAGAAAGACACAACGAGAGTACATAGGAGCAAAGAATGACTTTTTCTCATGTGCTTTAGTTATCCACTTAGGAGAAAAGAAGGAATTTTTCTCAAGTGCTTGAGTCATGAAGGAATATGATTCAAGGGGATCTCAGATAGGCAAATAAGGAATTTCATCTTGAGATCAAGTCCAAAGGAGGAAAGTGCAAGTAGTGCAGCAAGAGGAGAAAACCCAACAACAAGAAATTGAAGGACATATATCTGGGTAGTCCAACAACAACAACAGGTAAAATTGTAGGTATAGGACGTACATATATACAGAGTAGTGTTGTACAAGAATTACTAGGCATGTGTGTATGCATCGTATAGGTTGTACAAGGTGTGCATATACACGTCATATAGGTCATACATGGTGCATATACACATGTCATACAAGGTGTGTACGTACATGTAGGAAAGATTGCAAGGGAATGTACATATGCATATGCAAGATATCACAAGTGCACGTGTACATGTAGGCATGACTGGTTGGGTGTGTATGTATGCACTGCATAGGTGAGACATGGTGCATAAATTTTGTATAGGGATGTCTAAGGATAGATCAATAGAGGGTTTCCTCAAGGCTTGAGTTTCCAGGTTTGTTGTAACTTGTATTTTACCTTAGTGGGCCATTTTCCCAGTAAGGAATCCCTTGTAAACTTGGAGTCATTATTAATGAAAAGCTAATTTGAAGGGAAATATTTTTGTGTGCTATGTGAATTTTGGGTTTCAATTTTTGTCTTCCGTTGTTTTGTTTTCAACCAATATATTTTATTTTGTGTGCTATAATTTGATTATAAGCACGAAAATACGCAAGGTAGTAAAGTATCTAGGTGTTGGGAATTGATATTTCAATATTGTTGTAGAGAGAGCTAAAAGTTGACATGGTATTAGAGATTTCACTCAGGGAGAGAGACAAATTTTAGATACACAATAGTTTATGACAATAGATATGTTAGATATGATTTTCAACAATGGATGTTTAAAGGACCAAATAGAGATCCACAATAGTTTGCAACATATCTGTCAGATATGCAAGGAGATATGTGCATATCTATAAACAAACAATGAAATTCATTGAGTGCTTGAGATATGAAGGACCATGACTTAAGAGGATCTCAACAAGGGTGAAGAAGGAATTTCATCTAGAGATAAGCTCAAGGGATAATATATCTATTGGAGTCAGTGAATCATAGAGAGAGAAAATAAGGAATTTTTCTCAAGGAGATCTTAGTAAGGGGTGAAGAAGGAATTTCATCTAGATATTAGTTCAATCCAAAGGAGAAGAGAAGTAAAGTGGGTAGCAACGTAAATATCTAGTAACAAGGATAGATATGGGTAGATCTGAGTAGTAGGAGCTGCAGATCGACACATACATACACATGTTGATGCTTGAATTCGTTAGGACTGAAACATAAACCTCACGAGGATACAAATCCTCTTGCGTTTTTATAGAGGTGGTACTCCTCTATCTGAGATTTATAAAATGTGGGAATTTTAAAGAAGTCTGTCAAAGGAAAGTAAAATAGATATAACAGAAAACAAATTTTTATCCAAATTATGTTATGAATGAATGCTGGAGGGAGATGATATAATCTTCAGTAAATCCTGTTTTAACGTGTTTTAATAGGAGATCTCCTCGATCCTTTCGCTTATTAATGACCATCCTTTCAAACCTGTATGGTAATTTATTATAATTAAAAGCATAGTAAATGTGCATTAGGAAGGGCATGAGGGTGGTGGGAATGGACGAGGTAAATATGTGATTTGATATTTTTGTGAACCCGGGAACTCGCGAACCTGAGAGCCCGCGATGGTATGAGGCGCGAAATTGGATAAGTATGGGACGATGCAATGGTCAGACAGACTCATGTAGGAGGAATGAAACTTAGGCAGTTCAGGGAGTCTGGGGATCAAAATGTAGATTGTGGAACTCTTTGGTGCAATGTGTCTATCATAGAACACGGGAGCATGAAATCTTGATCCTGTCAACCCGAGAACCCATGATCGTAGAATCTACTAAGTGTGGGACAACATGGTGATCGTTCAGAATCGTGATGTAAATTTGTAGATGAAGGTGAGAAATCATAAGTCTTCCAACCTAGGAACCCATGGTTTGAAAATGTGACTAATTGTTAGAACTAGAAAGGGATAGTAAGAGGGTGAAAAGAAAAGGGAAAAATGGGTAAGTGTAGAAGAGGGAAAAGAAAGGGAGAAAATAATTCGGGAGAATAGAAAAGGGGAGGGAATTTTTAGAAGCGGGAAATGACCTCAACAACAAGATCCAACTGTGGGATAATGACCCCCTGTGGGTTGTCAAGAATCCAGAATCTCTCGTGACGAGGTGCTTCCACCCATTGGCTTATGGGGTCAGATTAAGAATATACAAACTAGAAATAAATTTTGTACAATGAGAATGAAAAAGTGTTAGGAGAAGAAACCTTTCAGATGTTTCCCATTGACAGGAAACATTAAAATTTTTCCTTTCATGTCTTGGAGAATATATGAGTTGAAGCCCAATATATTTTCGACGACATAGGGTTTGATCCAGAGTGCTTCTAACTTCGTGTGCATGGATGGATTTTCCTTGGCTTTGTTCCAAAGTAGTACTAGTTCTCCCTTCTGAAAGTTCTTCATAGTTGTGCTTTGATCAAAATATTTTTTGATGATATGCTTCCTCTGAGAAGTCCGATTCAGGGATTTGCTTCGTTCCTCCTCCAGCTTCAACAATTGATTGATCCTTTTCTTGATAGACGAAGTTTCTCCCGTATATTCAATATTAACCACATAGATCAATGCATTAAGATCGAGGTTGATTGGAATTTTTTCCTCTTTCCCATAAACCAATAGATACATAGGCATCCCGATACTATCCTTTAGGGTTTTCCTGCTTTCCCATAATGCTTTTGTCGGCTTCATATGCCAATTCCTCTGGTTTCCATCAACATTTTTCTTCAATATTTTCACTAGTGTTTTGTTTGTTGATTCGGCAAGGCCATTTCCTTGTGGATAATAATTCGAAGATTGACCCATGATTATACCATATTGTCCACAAAACTTCTGAATTTTGACCCAATGAAGATCGAACCATTGTCTGTGATAAATTTATCAGGGACACCAAACCTTGATAGAATGTTGTCTTTGAGGAATCCAATCAATTCTTCAGCATCAACCTTCTTCAGCACCACTACTTCTGGCCATTTTGTGAAATAATCGGTAGCTGTTAGAATGTACATGTGCCCTTTGATAGATTTCAGATAAATCATCCCAACGACATCAATTCCCCACTGGGAAAATGGTTGTTCCACCACAATCAGCTATAGATGCATCACAACTTTCTTCATTTTTCTTGAGAACTGCTCGCATGACAAACATCTCCTTATTGCAGTGTATGAGTCCCTAAAGATTTACGACCAGTAGAATCTCTCTTTGATTATTTTTTGACTAGTTGCAGTGGGTGTAAAGTGTCCACCACATATTCCCTTGTGGAATTCTTTGATCAATCTTGGAGGTTGATTCTCATCGATGCATCTTAGAAATATACCATCGAAATTTCTTCTGAAAAGTATATCAACAATCAACACATATTGGCTCGCCTTCATCTTGAGTGTCCTTTTCTCCTTGGAACTCATTGTAACAGGGAATTTCCCAGATCTTAAATAGAATATGATATATATGTACCATTCTGAATCAACTAATGGTTCCTCGACTGAGATTGAAATCATCCCATCGACTGAGTCCCCATTCGTCATAAGATTTCATAATCCTTGTCCTTTTATTGCCTTCAATGGTTTGATCTCGATATCATACTCTTGAATTTTTGCTAACCAGTTGACCCAATTCCCTTCTCTCAATTGTTGATTTAGAAGCATCTTGATGGGGGACGAGGGGAAGTAGGAAATAATGTGAAAGTTTGGTATATAAGTCTGAAAGTGTGCCACAACTTTTACAAGAGCCAAATCATGTTTCTCGAGTTTTGAATACCTCAACTTATAGTCGTGTAGATTTTTGCTCATAAAACTTTTGGGGAGCTCTTCTCCATTGTTGTTTTTCTGAGTGAGGAAGGATGCGACAACTGCCTTTGTAGAAAATGAATAGATAATAAATTCCCTTTGAAAATATGGACTAATGAGGATGGGAGCAGTGGTGATGGCCCCCTTGATATTTTTGAATGCTTCCTGAGTATCTGTTGTCCACTCGAACCTCTTCTCTTTTTTCAGAAAAAAAATTGATGGGTTTTATGATGCTTGCGTAATCAGGAACAAATCTTTGAACAAAATTAATTTTCTCGAAGAATGACTGGACTCCCTTCTTGGATGTCGGGGGATTGATTTCATTAATTTCTTTAAATATTTTCGGGTCAATGTAAATCCCTTCCTTTCATACAATGTGGCCCAACAACTTTCCCTTGAGTCACATCAAACAAGCATTTCTTTGGGTTGAGAGAGACACCGTATAATCTACATCTTTCAAAAACTTTTCTTAAATGATGGATGTGATCCTCCCTTTTGATTGAATGCACTGTCAAGTCATCTTGGTTGTCTGCCATAAACTTTCCTATCAATCCATTGAATGCTTGATCCATGGCCCTTTGGAACGTGGCTCCAACATTCTTCAAACCGAAGGGAATTTTAGCGTATGCATATGTTTCCCATGGTGTGATAAATGATGTCTTTGTACTATCTTCCTCAACCACTAAAACTTGATTATATCCAGAGAAACCATCCAACATAGACATGCATGCTAATCCTGTAACTTGTTGTAGCAGAAACTCCATGTTGGGCAACAAAAAATTATCTTTTATGCTCGCTTTGTTAAGATCTCTGAAGTCAATGCACATTCGGATTTCCCTGGTCTTATTCCTGACAATCACTAGATTTGAAATCCAGTCTAAATCTCTTATGGGATAGATTATCCTTGGCTTCTTTAACTTTTCCAACTCAATTTTTACCAGAGGCTTCAACTTGGGATTCATCACTATTATTTTTTGTTTCACTGGTTTGGCTTCTTCCCTCAAAGGAATGATATGCTAGAATATCATTTTGTCATAAGCCTTTAAGTCATCATAGGTCCAAGAAAACACATAAATATATTCCTTGAACAAGGCAACATATTGATCAACTTCTTCGGGGGTGCAATTGACTCCCAAATTGACATATTTCGGGGGCTGGTCCGTTCCGATATTGACTTTTCTTGTCTCTTGTGACTTTCGAACTGAAACTTCTTCAAGAAGATTCTTGGCATGTCGTCTTTTGTGAACAAATATTTGGCTTGTATGCAGTTTTTGGGGACGACAATCACTTTATCATCTTCTTCATCATCATTGTTTAACAAAAAATTCTCCAATTGTTCATCATTGTCAAACACTTGCAAGTAATCAATATTATCCGGCACGGATGGCCTAAAGGCCCTTTCCACCTGTAAATATGTTTTTATTAGGACATCGTATGGATTTGATAATGAATCCACCAAGGCTAGCGAATCAGCCTTGTGGTTCTTATCCCTTGGAATAAAAGAAATATTGAAAGAGATGAAAGATTCCATCAGTTCATTAACTCTTTGAAATACAGTTTAAGTCTTTCCTTTTTGATTTTGTATTTTTTGGGTAACCTGGTTGATGACCAACTCTAAATCTCCAGTTATAGTGAGATGTTCTATTTTCATTCCTTGTGAAAGGATCATCCCGTGGATTAAAGATTTGTATTCTGTCTCGTTATTCGTGCATGGAAACTCCAGTTTTACAGCGTGAGGATGTGTCATCTTATCTGAGCTTATGAGAACAATTCCAACTCCATTCCCCGATTTAGAGCATGCTCCATCGAATGAAATTCTCCAGTAGCCTTCAAATACACCTTCTGGGGCCTCCAAGTCTTGAACTTGTTCTAGGTTTTCATTCTGTTCGATGTCCAAGATAACATAGTTTCTGATCCTGACATTTATGTAGTATTCCATTAATTCATTATCCTTCTTCTTGAAGGAGAAAGGTTTTCTCGGCTCTCGGGGTACATAAATCATTGCTCCCTCCTTGCCTGGTAGCATCATACAACTGTCGTCATTCATTATATATCCACCAATCATGGATCTCCAATATCTTCCCAACACAACCCCATATATTGGAGGTAGGTCTACCACAATAATATTAAAAACTATGATGATATGGGGAGCTGATGTAATCCATGCATAAAAATATTTGGTTTCTCCGTATGCTGACACTTTTCTCGAATGGATGGCATATATGCTCTCACCGGTTTCATAATATTTACTGCAACTCATGCCCAATGCTTCCATGACCACGAGTGGCATTATGTTATTTGTCACACCAATATCAACTAAACAGTTATGTAATGCAACATCATGGTTTTCAATTGAGATGTAGAAGGAAAGAATTTTACCTCTCATCTCAACAATCAATGGGCTCTGGTTCTATTTTGGAGTGGTAACAATAGCTTCAGTTCTTTCTAATGGCTCATCCAAAAACTTCAAGATGTTCTGCCTCTGCTGAAGAATATTCACCACTTCCATAAAAGGCAAGGTTATCCTCAACTTACTTATGTCCTCCACGACATTATACTTCATTTGAGTTGAGATTGTCACTATGGGTTGCCTTGTGGTTCCAACTATCACCTTCTCATTTGACACTTTTTCATTTGATTTTTCTTTTTCCTTTTCCTTTTCTTTGTCGGAGTTGCATTTATTCTTTGGTATATTTACAAATCCTCTTGTTTGGGCGACGTTTTCTTGCGAGTTAGGATTGTTTTCTCCCTCTCCATATATATACATGGACGCCTTGCATCCATCCATATGCACTGCCTCAGAGCATTCATAAGGTAAGTAATAACCTTCTTGCTCGGTTAATTGCTTGTCACAGACATCATCCAAAACAACCACGTTTGGAGTCGGATGTCTGGGAACCCTTGGTCTTGGTGGGTCTTCAATATTTTGGAATTTGACTCTGTTTTATGGGGGAGGATTCCTCCTTTTTTTAGGAATTGGCATTCTTGGGTTTGGCATGTAATTATCTCCCCTTCTCAACCTGGTTGTTTTGTTCTGCATTTGTTTGATGGTTCTATTCATTTGCGCAATCTCAATCCTTTTCTTTGTTTCTTGTCCCATCGCAGGATCAACCTTTATGTCAGGTATGGTTCCCTTAAAAAATCATCCTCTTGCCATTTGATTCTGAGCTTCTCGAGGTTTAAAATATTCATTCTTTCTCAAGCTGGAAGCTCCTTGATGATCAATAGTCAATCCCCCCATTTGCCTTTGTAATATTCCCAATATAATGTTGGGGTCAGAGCCCATTTCAATCATAATTTCTTCCATCTCAGTGGCCTTAGTCATTGCTTCCTCCAGAGTATCCATATAGGATGTTCATATGGCATATTTCACATTCGGTGGCATTTCATTCTTATAACAACCGAGAATGACCGGGTCATTTGGTATTTTGTCTTCTGGGATTCTACTCAAGGTCTTATTGAACCTCATATTAAAATCTCATATCCTTTTGTTCTTCCACAACCCAATCTGGGTGAAGTCTGTGAGGAGGGTATGGTAGGAAATTGGAGGGGAAAACATAGTTAGGAACATAACTTCGAGGTCGTTAAACAAGCGAATGGATATACTGGGAAATGTTGTATACCATTCATAATCTATTTCTAATAAAGTTTGAAAAAATAACCTCGCCATGACATCATCATGTTCAACTTGGTGGAAGTCACAAAAGTCAAGAAATAAATGAAAATACCTCTTTGCATCAATTGTCCCATCTCCAAAAAACTCCTTTAAGGTGCCCTTAGGGAGAATCGGGAGTTTGCGTTGTTCACCTATGAGATTAAGAGGGAAATATCTCACCCTCCTTCTATTTCCAAACCCTGGAATTCCTTGGTTTCTTGCAACATCTCTTTCGCCTCCTTGTCTCTCCTCATGATGATCGATTCAGGGTGGTTTGTCTCTTGCTGCCATTTTGAGGAGGTTTCAGGATCGAACCTTTAACTTCTAAAGACAGAGAGTTGATTACTTTTACTTCGGGTAATGGGTCCCTTGAATTCATCTAGATTCAATCTCGACCTTGTTCTTGTGTTGCTCTAGCCACTCTTTGATTTCTCTGATCTTGTCATTCCTCTCTCCTCTGTCTTCGGAGAATTTCTCTTTCTTCTTCTTGGACTAAGATCTTCCAGGACTCTTATAACTCTTCTCGAGTCTGGGCTATTGATATTACCAAATTATACAATTGGTGCAAAATGATTCGTTGATTATTTGGTCCAATTTCTAAATGGGGTTGGTTACCCTGGGGTAAAGTCATATATTCCTTAAAACGTTGGGCCAGGTTCCGAATTTTCAGTTCATGTCCCCATTATGGTCACCAAAAATGTTGACGCTTGAATCCGTTAGGACCGAAATGAAAACTTCACGAGGATGCAAATCATCCTGCGTTTTTATAGAGGTGGTACTCCTCTGTCCGAGATTTATAAAATGTGGGACTTTTAAAGAAGTCCGTCAAAGGAAATTAAAATATATATAATAGAAAACATAAAATATTTTTATTTTTCTTTTAAAAAGAGAGTTCATGAGAATGGACTAGGAAACACACACATTCATACATTTAAACCAAATAAACAAAACTTCCTCACATCCATCATAGTAGGGCTAAATATTTCTGATCACATAAAAACTAGAAGAAAATGAACCGCATGCATAAGATAACTTTGATAGAGTAGTACATGGGAAACTCAAATGGAGATAACAAGAGATCAAACTCAAATAATTTATATTAAGAAAAATTGGGTTACAAAGTATAATTGAGATTGTCCCCAAAATAGCTCTCTTGGAATTTCTAAAAAATATATAGTTCAATACATATTCTCTGAAATTAAAATGTGTTTTTCATAATGACTGGAATTGGGGATCCCGTGGCACATAAAGAAAATATGTATAAGAATGAAGTTCATAGAAAGAAGAAAGTGGGTGGTGGAAGACAACAAGACTTGGTAAGAAGAAAAAGGAAATTATCAGTCTTCGGTTAAACCTTTTTATTTAAATAGGTGGAGTAACTCGATGAAGAGCTTGATAAAGACAAAAAGATGTGATTAGTATGAAATTACTATGATGGCATCTCATGGTTTGTTACTTTCTCACTGATGTCCTTTTATGGATCTCCTCGACGGTTACAGGAATCGTCTCAACAATCCTTTTCCCTAAATTGGTAAGCTTACCGACAACCCTTTTAAACCACTCCTCAATGTAGCTCCTCATTGGCACCACGTTGATTTCATGTCGTATTTTTATATTGAAGAGTTCTCCTTCCAAGTCCCTTAGATCAATAGAAATTTTCTGAAATGCTTCTGCAATGCTTCTTCAATATCTTGATTTTTAATCGAATAATCAACTAGCCAGTTTTCCACGTCATCTTCACCATACTCAAGAATGTCGTAGAATTTTTCGAATGATAACCCTTTAAAGATCTCAACTTGTTCATCAAATGATTGCTTGGTTAAGAACAATGAGTTGAGTATCAATTTGGGGTCTTGGAACTCATTGGTTCTACCAACAAGATCTATCACAATTAGATTCTTGAATAATTCTTCTCTTCTAGTTATGGCCTAGTTGCATGCTTGAACAATAATATTCAGGTTTTTAACATTTTCCTTCCAGCATGTGTTCAGTTGTTTTATTCGGTTCGGAGAAGGGAGATCCTCCTCTCTTCTTCTCAATTCTGTCATATTGGTAACTTTAACACCAAATGGTACAATCACATCGATGTAGAAACCTTCCTCATTTTTCAAATATTCCTGCAGATATTCATGAAAAGCGTGTGCTATCATTCCAAAAGAGACCATACTCTTTGACATCTCCCAAGCCTATGTTATTAATTTCATTATTTTCTTGATATTCTTTTCTACATAGTCTCAGGCTTATCTGAGAAGGCTTGTTGATCCTTTTAATTTTTCTACAGGTGTGGTAGGATCGATCATTGCTAAAGGACTAGAAAGTACTGGAAGGGGCATTAAAGCTTCCTCCAATTATTTGATTCACTCCTTTAACTTGACATTCTTTGCTTTAAGGTCTCCAATAGAATTATCTAGAGCATCTCCAGTTGCTCGGTGTATCTGGGAAATTTGGGAAGGCTTCATGTTCCATAGGTTAATATCTGAATAATATTTTCCCTTCTTATTCTTTACATCTCTTTTCTCAATAATCAAATTTTTGGAATCGTAGTAAAAAGCAATGCTCTGAAATGCAAAAGACTTTTCTTCTTCGAAGGTCTCGGTCTCAATTATTTCCATCCGAGGGTTCTGGTGAGAAGTGTTCTCTAGATGGTCGACATTGAGGAACACTTTCTCGATTTGAATTTTGAGTTCCATATCCTCGAGGGAGAGGCCGTGGATATCACTTTCTCCTCGAGGTCCCTCCTCTTCTTGCACAATGTTTTTTATTTTCCTCCTCAAGGGAAGTTTATGAGAACTTTCAATTTTTCCAGAAGGAGGGTTCTTACATCCTCCTCTGCTTGAAGAACTATGGGTTACTTTCTTACTTTGGTAGGCTGTTGGATCATTGCTCCGATATGTTGTACTCTTTTTCATGACATTCGAGGATTGGGAATTTTTCTCACCCAAACCTTTTCCTCTTTGCTTATATGACTCATTGGTGCTGAGTATTGTCTCCAGGTCGTCGGTGTCACGAGCGGGAGTTCCTGAGGCATTGTATCTATCTTCATTCAAAATAGTATTAATGAAAGAATTGCTGAAACCAACAACCAATAGATGTTCTACAAAAGCACCATTAGGGTCGAAACCTCTTACTTTTTAAACATATTTTAAATTGAGGCTGTGGAAGTGGCTCACGAATTCATCAATCTTGTTCATATTTCTGAATATGAAATCCCCAACTTTCCAAGGTAGAGGTATGAATTGTTTTTTTCTCTTTTCATGGAAAAAAATTGTTATGTTCCAAAGATTGAATAATAAAAGCACCACAACAGATATACAAGAACAATAATCAAAATATCCTTTATTATTATCAAACCCTTAAGGTAGGCAAACACCATACAATGGATCTTATTATGGAAGGGATCCTCTCCTATTCACTTGCCTCTTCGAGGGGGCTTCCTCCTAATGAGATTCAAATCCAAATATAATATTTCTCTTTATATCTCATTACATTGCTTGAAACCCTTATATAGTGCTACCATCACCTAAGCACATTCTGGAGGAGGAATCTTCTAGAAGTAGAACCTTCTAAGAAGTCCTCTTACATTTATTATATCTAACTATCACAGTGGGCCTTATTTAATAATATAGTGGACCTAGTCCACCTTACATTGAATGGGCTCCACTATTATCACTATGGTCCCTCTGCCCCGCCCCCCCCACTACCTCTCTAGCTACCTAAAATTCCATCCCTCTTATGAAAGTGTTTTCCTCAACGCTTGATGTACAACCATATACCAAGGTCCCATGGATAAGTGTGGACCATAGTGCTGAAGTAGACTAGAGAACTAGGGTCCTATTGAGAAATGGAAGCCACCATGCTGAAGTAGTCCAAATGTCATTGTAAACCAGGGTCCCATGTCCAATTGCTGATGTGAACGCCACACGAAAGATATTGACACCCCATATCCAACTGAAAATGATGCTCCCAATACTGACACCTATCATGTGGATCCAAATAAGAATATCCATCTACATAGTGGGAAAGGGTTAAAGTTGAATCTGGAAGGAATAATACCATTGCAGAATATGCAGGTTGGATGTTGGTAATTATAAATATCTCCTAATGTGGGACATTGATGTTCTCTGCAGAAGGTGGAGTAGAGTCATCAAATAAAATATGGAAGTGGTTGTCATCCCAGAAATGACAACTATACATATACCAATCATCGCAATCAACCTCCAAATCATACCAAGCATATATTTCTTGATTATATTCATCCCCTATGTCCACCATAATAAATATTTCCTGCATGTTATCCAATGAATCTTGAATACTATGAAAACTATCATTGAGACCATCTGTAAGGTCATGCAATATGTCATGCAATGTGCCACAAAATGTGTCATACAATTGAGATTTGAATGCTTCAGTTATTTGTATCATTTCTTTGAGGGTTTGAGAGAAAATAGTTGTTATCACTGAAATTTTGTCCGCACGTGGCGACAAGAACTCCACATCGTCAAAACATGACTGGAGTCATTCATGGCATAGGATTAATTCCACAACATTGCAAAAGGGTCAAAAACTATACAAAATGACCAAAAATTTGAAGTGCGCTTTACATCATCTGGGTGCGTGCGCGTATACGCGTAACAGAAATGTACAAAGTGCGCATATGTGCACAAGGCGCAGCTGTTGCGAGAAAAACCCGCGCGCCTGATAAACGACGCATTTATTGAAATTGGTCGGCCTCCCAACCACTAATGGATCAGCTCCCAAGTCGATTTGACACCAAATATGAGCTCAATCCTCATGGTGGGCTGGTCAAAGACCTAATTGAGCCCTAAAGAGCCCCTTTTCACATTCAAAAGAGGTCACATAATAACCCAATGCTTGGCTATAAAAAGCCATGAAT
>ML777186.1:881453-897717 GCA_009831015.1 Picea engelmannii
GGAGGCGGGGGACCCACTTCCTCTCAAGGAGGGAGCACCAACCCACCTAGTCCCCATCAAGGGTCAGGTTCACAACACACCATGGCCGGAGCTAACCCTCCACCCCCACTACAGATGCCATACTTGGCCTCTCTCAACATTCTAGATCTCACCAAGCTCACTAATGATCCTATATTGCATGATGCCACATGGCCTACAATGCCAACCAAACTTCCTTCAGACATACCAAAGTTTGAAGGGAAGGCAGGGGATGACCCAGCCAACCATGTCATGACCTTTCATCTATGGTGTTCTTCCAATAGCATCATGGACGACTCTATCAGACTGCGTCTTTTTCAACACACACTCACCGGCCCATTAGCCAAATGGTATGTCGAAGAAAAATAAGGGTCCCACACAACCTTTGAGTCATTGGCCAAAGCCTTCTTAACTTTCTTCCAATTACCCATTCGACATGACAANGGTCTAGAACTACTGTCTAATTTCAAACAGTCCTCAGCCACCCACATTGCTGACCACATTCATGAGTGGCGTAGGCGACGTAGTTTGTGTAAAGCAGAAACCACCAAGCAGCAATGTCTTGACTGGTTTCTTAGATCACTTGTCGCTCTCCTTGGTAAGGATGTAGCTTCCACCTTCCCACAATCCGAAGAGGAAGCCATCAGTAAAGCCCAGCAATATGACCTCATCTACGCACAGTCGAGATACTTATACACAGTACTTCCTGATCTTTTGAAGCCTGTGCCATTTGGTCAAGACAAACCTGGGATGTCTCACTCAGCAGACGGACTAATAGGTGCCACCACACACCATAGTCCACAACCCCAACCACCACCGGTGTATGGAACGCCTCAGTACCCACCAGCATATGGGGGAACTTCTTATTACCCCCCACCTCCTTATCAATAGCCATATCCTATTGCTATACCTCCACCCACCAGTGGACCACCACCAGCACCCTCCATACATCAACCTCCTCCAACCACCAGTGGTCCCCCCTCCACATCACCTTATAGTACTAGTGAAAGCGCCACCCCTTCCTATGTACCTTATGGAGCCGCACCACCACAGAACCCTTACTTTCCCTTTCCAGGTCCCCCACAACCCATGGCTCCCCCACATCCTCATACGGGGGTAAATTTTGTTCAACTCTCTGCTGCTCAACAATATCAAAATTTTGAACAGTTGAACACAGCCAATCCAACTCATCCATCAAACAACACTAAGAGGAAAGGAAGGAACAGGAATAACAACAATCCTGGTCAAGGCGGGAATCAACCCCCACAGCATCAATCCACTGGGGGAAATCAGAACCAAGGGAACCAAAACCCCCAAGGGGGAAATAACAACAAATGCCAAGGGAGGAACACTGTTAAAACTATCCACCCTTGTGCTCTTTGTGGCGTCTATGGTCATTAAACTCACCATTTCCCATAGATCGCTGATTTCAAAAGGTTGAAGGACTCTGGAAGTCTTCCCCCTTCTCCTGCGCAATCTACCCCGCAGCAGGCACAACAACAATATGCGCAACAACCCCCTCCTGCCGTGCTGCAAAATCCTATTCCACATCAAGGTGTGATAAACACCCAACAGGACATACAACATCCCCCACCTCAGGTGGGCCAATACCACAATCCCAACAATCCAGCAGAGCAAACAATTCTCCTCACTAGTGAGGAAGAAATCCTTCTGCAAACACGCAATCGTCAGTATCCTGCAACAACTGAGTCTACTCCTACATCTGCAGAAACAAACCCTACACCGACAAGACCTCCGTTGGTGATCCCTCGCCTTTCCGTCGAACCACCATTATGCATCCCTCGCATCCCATTGCGTAGGAATGTCCACAATCCACAGGCTAGGGCCGCTCATAACTACAACTTGGTAGATGACTTAGCACAATCCCCGACTGCCATGTCAGTTTTGGAAGTCTTCCAGACTTGTCCTACTCAGCAGAAATCACTACTTTTCGCTCTGGGCGCAGTCGACCCTGCCGATATTCGACTCATCACCTTTGACCTTGATAGCTACAAACCGCATCTTCCCGCCGCCGTTGCTATTCAAATACCAGTCAAAATATGGAAAATCACTGTCCATCGGTGTATCATCGATGAAGGGGCATCTACATGCATCATGTCCAAAACAGTATGGCAGAAACTTGGTTCCCCAGAACTGATACCTTACATCATCACCTTACGAGCTTATAACGGATGACCATCATCTCCTGAAGGGCTCTTCCAAAATGTCCCCGTAGAACTCGGAGGCAAAACTATCCTCATTGACATCGAAGTTATCGACGCTCAACTCGATTACAATATCTTGCTTGGACGTAGCTACATGTATGCTATGAAGGCAGTGGCATCATCCGACTTTCGGACAATCATGTTCCCCCACAATGGAAAGATTGTAACCATTGACCAAGTCTCCCATTACGAGCCAAATCCATCTGCCAAACTCGATAACATTCTTCCTCTTATTCACACCAACAAAGAAGTATATCCACTCATAGAGATGAGTCCTGGGATTTTTAAAGATCCATCCTTGTTAGGGACGTACCATGGAGCACTACCACTCCTTCCCCCTAGTCAAGTATGCGTCATCTCATCTAATGAAACTCAACAGGAGGATGCTCGTCCTCCTCAGGAGGCTTCAGTCATTCCTGACATCTCAATAGTCACAGCACCACTCCCACAGGAGCCTCCTGCACATTCGTTGACACCTACGGTCTACGAATCCACATCCCCTCAAGGGCCTAATCCCATTTGGGAAACAGTTCCCCGACCCCTCACTCAAATTCCTTCTTTTACCCTCCACCCAGTATAGAAGCTTTCCAGGTAACAACAATGCTCACACTACCCAATATGGTGTTAGCAGTCCTAGTGTGGTACTTACATCCACCTGAGATGGTCCCTCGCCCACAGGCAGGACTCCCCATGACGATTCATGTCCTCACTCCCACTACCCCCACTACCCCCATACTCCCTAACCCCCTTGCTACCACTGGGGGTAGAAGAAAGCAGAAGGAGCCCACAACTCCACTTCCTCCGCGCATCCCACCACCTTGCGCATTGTGTGACAAAGAGGGTCACCAAACCAACAACTGCCCATCACTACCAGAATTACGGAATTTGATTCCCCCCAATCCAACCCCCACACCATCCATTACTACTGCTACCACTCAACCTTCCAGTAGTAAAGGGTTGAAGACCAAATTCACGCGTGCCATCTATTCCGAGTATGGCCATTACACCCATCATTGTCCAGCACTGCCTCGTTTCTGGTAGGCATTAGCTATCATAAGCCGTGACTTTCAGAACAACCCACGCCCTGCTACGTCCTCTACAAAACCTATCACTAACATTCGCTATGTCACTACTTCAGTCAATGAACGCATGAGATGCCCTTTCTCTCTTTGCGATTCATTGGCTCATTTTACCTACCAATGTCTGATCATCATCGAATATCAGCAATGTCAATTAGCCCTGCTACACCAACCCGCAGAGGCAATAATTGACCTTACTTCGCCACTAGTGAATCTTCACATCATCTCTCCTGAACCCGAGGCACTCCCAACGCCTCCTTGGTTCTTAGATGACATGTCTGAGGATTTACCCCGTAACCCACCCAACTCTCCTGCTCATTCCTCTACGGAGGCTCTCCATCCCACCACCACAGGTACCCCTCAGTACCTCAATATATGGTTCATGTCGAGTGAATCCTCACCCTCTCCTAACGATACCCCCTCTATTTCCTCAGCAGGGGGCACTCACACTGTCACTGAGATCACTCCTCACGATCCATTATATTCCCGTCATTTCCAATGCAACGAAGAAATACTGGAAGAGATACAAAGCCCAGACTCTCCCTGGGACGCACTACATCATCGTGCACTCTTCCTTCCGCAGGAAGCCTTGTTGCCTCCTCGCCACAATCCCATTTACGCGGTCGAAACCAAAGACTTTATCCCATCAGGGCCTATCGATTGGTTCAATAATCCCATTCCTGCACCCGACGCTTTTGAAGAAGGTAATCTGGCTAACATTTCCCCCACCATCAAAATCGACATTTCCATTAAACCGGGCATCGTCGAAGAGATCATCATTGGAGCTACTTGCACTCCTCATGAAATTGCCGCATATAAAGCCCTCTTCCAGGAATTTAGAGATATCTTCGCCTGGTCATACACGAAGATGCCTGGCCTCGATCCCTCTATCGTCGAACATCGCATCGACACCTGGCCCGATATCACACCAGTTCGCCAGAAACAGCGACCGCTACACCCATCCAAGGCCGCGACTATCAAAGCCGAAATTGACAAATTGCGTATGGCCGGATTCATTTACCCCATCGCTTATACTTCATGGGTTTCCAACCCTGTACCCATCGACAAAAAATAGGTATCTATCCGCGTTTGCACCGACTTTCACGATCTCAATAACGCATGTCCCAAAGACAACTTTCCAACGCCTTTCATCGATCAGATTATCGACGACTGCGTCAGCCACGAGGCCCTCTCCTTCATGGACAGATTCTCTGGCTATAACCAAATTCAAATCCACCCAGCCGACCAGTACAAAACCGCATTCATTACCCTGTGGGGTACATTTTCATATCGTGTCATGCCCTTCGGCCTCAAAAATGCCAGTGCAACTTTCCAGCGGGCCATGACATACATATTTCATGATCTGGCTGCAATCATCCTCGCTTACTTAGACAACCTCACAGCTCAATCCAAGAAGCGCACCCAACACCTCGATGATTTATGAGTCATCTTTCAATGGTGTCGTTAGTACAACATCCGCTTGAACCCTCTCAAGTGTGTGTTCTGCGTCACCGCAGGGCGCCTCCTTGGTTTCATCGTTTCCCAAAGCGGTATCACCGTGGACCCCCTCAAAGTCCAAGCCATCACCGAAATTCCACCTCCTCAGAATTTGCGACAGCTACAGAGTCTACAGGGCAAAGCCAAATTTCTTAGACGCTTTGTTCCTGATTACGCTATACACACACATGGTTTCCTTCGCTTACTACGTCACGACATCCCTTTTCATTGGGACGACTATGCCCAACAGTCGTTTGATGATCTGAAAGCAACACTTTCCAATGCACCTTTGATTAGTGCACCTGACTACAATCGTGACTACATCCTCTACGTATCAGCATCAGCTGTATCATTAGCCGGCGTCCTCGTCCAGCTCGGAGATGAAAATCATGAACACATCATTTACTACATCAGTAAGAACCTCTCAGGACCACCCCTGAAGTACAAACATGAAGAGAAACTTGCTCTTACAGTTGTCCTCGCAGTCCAAAAACTGCGTCACTACATTCTGCTTCGCACCACTAAGGTCGTCGCAGATTCCAACCCTATGCAATATTTGCTCAGTCGTCGCCAAGTCAACGACAAATTTGCTCGATGGATCGTTATCCTTCAGGAGTATGACCTCGAGTTCTCAACACCTAAGAGTAAGAAGGCCCTCATTCTCACCGAACTTGTTATGGCCCTTCCTTCTAACACACCCAGCACCCCCGTCAATAATGACTTTCCTGACAAACATCTCTTTTACATCGCTTCTGATGATCCTTGGTATGGCGACCTTCTCGTCTACCTACGAACTCAAAAGTTTGGAAATCACCTATCACAAGATGATCGTCGGCGCATTCGCCATCAAGCACCCCGTTATCTCCTCATCGGTGACATCCTATATCGACGGGGCGTCGAAACCATTCTTCGTCGCTGCCTGACTATTGACGAGGCTGACAGAGTCTTAAACGACTGCCACAGCGGCGCCTGTGGGGGCCATCTTTTGGGCATCGCCATGGCTCAAAATATTATCCAGGCCAGTTACTTTTGGCCTACCCTGTTTCATGATTGCATTCATGCCGTGAAACGTTGTGAGCAATGTCAGCTCTATGCCAACAAAGCCCGTTCTCCCCTCGCTCTTCTACACCCGGTCATCACTGCAGGCCCCTTTTGTAAATGGGGCATTGACTTTATGACTTGCAATCCCCCCTCCATCAATGGTCACAAATACATTATTGTCGCTGTTGATTACTTCACCAAATGGGCCGAAGCTATGCCCACTTTCAACAACACCGCTGACACTGCAGTGCGTTTTTTCTTCAACCACGTCATATCTCGGTTCGGAGTACCACTCCAACTAGTCTCCGATCATGGGAAACATTTTGAGAATGAGATCTTCGTCGAACTCTCATCTCGGTTAGGATTCTCTCACGAGTTTGCCTCACCATACTACCCTCAGTCAAACGGACAAGTCGAGGCAGTGAACAAAGTCCTCAAGACCATGTTACAATGCATGGTTAATAAACATAAAACCAATTGGCATCATATGTTATTTTCCGCGCTATGGGATTATCGAATGGCAGTGAAGACCGCCACAGGTTTCACACCATTTCATTTAGTCCATGGGATCGAGGCAACTCTTCCCATCGAGTGCGAAATTCCCACCCTTCGCACCGCAATTGAGCTTTTACTTGACACTGCTCCAATGGAGCAGCGCTTGATGAACTTGGAGTCTCTGGATGAGGATCATCGATCCTCATTACAGAAAAACGAGGCAGCTAAAAAACGATCCAAGGCTACCTTCGATCGCCATGTCAACCTTCGATCATTTGGCGAAGGTGACCTTGTCCTAGCCTATGATATCGCTCATGATACCTTTGGCCACAGAAAATTCGAATCACTCTGGCATGGCCCTTACATCATCCAACATTGCCTCACCAAAGGCGCATACATCCTGGCCTCCCCCGAAGGCCTCACGCTCAAAGAACCCGTCAATGGGTTATACCTCAAGAAATTTTATGCTTAAATGTAGTCATGCTACTTTAGGTTCTTTTCTTTTCTAGCATTTTTAATCTTTTTTCCCTCATCTAAACTATCCTTTGTTCTATTGACAGATGACTCATCCACCAGCTTACCACATTGGTTACGCTGACGGTGCCAGCCGTTGGACACAAAATCTCGCTTCGACTGCTTGGGCTCTCTACACCCCTTCAAATGAAATGCTACATTCCAGCGGCATCTGTTTAGGACCAGCAACCAATCACCAAGCCAAATACACTGTTGTCATTGGCCTCTTGACTGACGCCCAACATCATCATATTCGTCACCTTAGCGTTTTCCTCGACTCTCAACTAGTCGTTCTCCAACTCAACAATGTGTACCGTGTACGCGATTCGTGCCTCTTTCGCAAATACATGCGGGTTAGATTATTATCTCGACATTTTGATTCCATTACATTTACACATATTCCAAGAGAATTGAATCAAACAACAGATGAAATAGCTAACACGGTGCTGGATTGGCATATATCACATCAAGCTACACATACATAAACATCTCATATGTCCTGTCACAGCATATAGATAGAATCAACATCATCAACATCAACACAAAAAACACATGTAAAACACATTTGAATCCAAAAAACATGTATACTCATATATATATATATATATATATATATGTGGGCCCCTCAGGCCACCCGAATGTTTACATACACAAAAATACATTGGCCCACAGGCCCGTGCCACATCATGGTACAAAAATTGGCTCACCGGCATTTCAAAACAATATACAATATATACATACAATCAGGGGGCCTCTATCGCACCCCCAGCTGCCCCTCCCTCAGGAGGAGGTGGTGGCCCACCCCTACCTACCCCAGGCAGTGGTGGTGGAGCACCTGCAGGCCCCTCCTGCCCCAACGGCAGGCGTCCACTGGTCATGGAAGCAAGCACAGCTGCTCGACGCATGATCGACCGCCATGGTGGCGGTAACCCTATACACTGCTCCAGGAACTCCTCGTCCTGGATACGGATCCACATGCCCTCAGGCACGTCTCAAAACACCGTCTCAAACCGACAAAGTATATCATCCAACTCCCCTCCGGCTGCTACCGGAGGAGCATGAGATGGCCCCGCACCAGGGTCATCAAATCGGCGCCACCTCGCCAGTCTCGCAGGATCTGCAGGTCGCCCCGCAGCCTCATCCCGTCCGCGTCTCTCTCCACGTGGAGGTCTCCCCTCTGGCTGCACCGAAAGTCTGTACAACTCCACCTCGCGCCCGTGAGGTGCCAAATCTGCACATGCACAAAATAAGCAAACAACAGATGGTATCAATGTCTATACATCAAACATATGCAATGGTATATCAAAAGCATAGCCTAAATCAAAACACACAAATACACAACATACCTCTATGGTCGAACACCTCCCCAGGAGGCAACACCATGTCCGGGTCCCCCCGGAAGTCCACCCCAGCATAGGGGTACTGTAGAATGACCTGCGGCATCTGTCGCCATATCTGCGTCGCCTGCGCAGAAAAATAGTGTCCGCCTTTTCCACCACCGTGGCGAACCAAAATCGCGGACCACCACCTCAGTCGAGGCTCTTGTGCCCCAGGTGCCTCCAGAAGAACCCTCGGGCACAGCATCGGCACCCTCTCCAAGAAATAGGCCACCAGGATGGAGCCAAAAGCGAACTCCCCGGTGCCTCTAGACCGGCAATGGTCTAGTTGCGCGATCATCTGCGCATGAAGGGTCAAACCCTAGGCGAACCGCTCACGGCCCACCACCACCCTCTCCATCAGGAACAACTCACCACCACTAATCCGGTGGGTCACTCGTGACCCATACACCTGCACTATCATCGCTGCTATGCAACGATACAGCAGGGCATCTATCCCACTGATGCTCACTGACATCCCGGTCATGTAATGCTCGCCTGAGTAGTATCGCTCGGTGACAGTGCACAGATGAGTGTCCCTCGGCAGCATAGGCACTACCGGCAATGGTGTTCCCCGGAAGGGGAGCCCAGTCAAAAAGTAAATATCCTCCACCACAGCGAAGGGGATCTTCTCTCCTCACACGAGGAAGCAGTGCTGCTCGGGGCTCCGCATCTCGAGCAGGAACTAGAGCAAATACTCCTGCGCCCGTATCAAAGGGCACTCAAAAAAATTCAGCAACCCACTGGCTGCTAAAGACGCTCGAACTGCAGGCCTGGCATTGGCCACAGCATCTCGTAGCTGTGACCAGTCTCTCTCACGCCACCGCACATCCATGATCACTGCTCGCCACCTGCACACAACCTAGAGTCCTATATTAGCTTAGGCAATCATCCAATACATCAAATAAGCTAATTTTTTCACCTTGAAACCTTGCCTCAAAGGTGTGGTTTTACCACCCACAGGCACGCACACATGCACGCCTGTTCACTATACAGGCGTGCATGTGTGTGCGCCTGTTTTTCCCACAGGCGTGCTCGTGAGCGCGCTTGTTCACAATATAGGCGCGCTCTAGGGCGCGCCTGCCATACCCACAGGCGCGCTCATGAGCGCGGCTGTTTACCCCACAGGCGCGCGCTCATGCGCGCCTGTCTACCCCACAGGCACGCCCCTAGGGCGCGCCTTAAATTACTACACACGCGCATTAATGCGCGCTTATTTAGTGTACAGGCGCGCAGGCATGCGCGCCTTCCACTGAGTCACCCGCGCATTGGGACCCACACCCTATCAAAAACCCCCCAAAACCCCCGTACGACCCCCCGTACCTATCCTACCCAAAAATTGGAAACCTATAGCTATGCAGGATGATTAGACCACTAACCTGCAACTCACACGCCGTCGATCGGATACCTCGTGTTCTCGGAATCACTCAATCTCCTCTGAATCTGCTCGGAAACTCACTGTAGCAGCAGGTACAAATGAGGTGGTAATGTGGGCCCTACAACTATATATAGGCCTTTTGCCAAACTTCCACTCACCATTCCGGGAGCCCACGGCGTCCATTTTTCGAACCGTCTTCAGCCACGGGATCAGCGTCCCACCACCTACATCATGACTGTCCCTGGGCCACTTTTCATCCTAAGCCCCCGGGGCACCTTTTTTTCACATCATGGACAGGTACGCACGTGCATTGTCACATTTATCTAATACATGTTCATATTTGTTATTATCTTCAGATATTGTTCACTTTGGGTATTTGGTTGTTCTATGTGTAGGTACTTGATCATCATCTCTTCACATCGTTCCTTCAGGTATATACTCAGCACTGGCATGTAGTCTCTCCCGCTGTATTGCATTTACATTCCCAATCACACCCCCTGATTTTGGCCTTTAGGATACCCTTTTCCGGCTCTGCAGTACTCACACCTCCATTTGCATTTTTGGTACTAGTACCCGGTAGTTTTCTTACCCACATGAGTCGTCTCATTCATAGCACCTTTTTGCACTTTTGACACTCATGCCGCTCTTTATCACCCTTTAGGGATGGGATTCCCGTAGTCTTTCCCCATGTTACCGATCAACCACATACTTCTTCTTCTTCTCATTTTGCTAGCTTCCCATAGGGACTCCCAGATCATCGCTTCATGGTTACGTTCTTTTTACCTGCACCTCCGCAGGCTCATGAACCCACCATTTCATCCACCATCAGTTTTCCCATCTGCGAACCTATCTTCATTTCACCTACCTCATACAGAAACTCGCCAATGGGGCCCCCACCCTTCATCAATTTTCCAAGAAATTTCTCCTCTCCCTGGGGCACTCATTTCACACTGGGGCACCTGTTTCTGTATTTGTACATTTTTCCCCAATTTTTTCATTATTTCTTGTACAAACACCTTTATTCCCAGTTATTTTCTTTTATCGTCCCTATTGGTGACCTAATTTCCTTTTGGCCACACGCAACCCATGTCACCCTTGGTTGGAGCATTACTTCTCATTTACCTCCGCCGACATCATCTATATCTTCAGACTACTACCCCGATCACTTACCTTTCTCCTCTGAATTTGTTCAGCTTGTCCTGCCTCTGGCACAACTTATCCTTGATCTTGTCGTCCCCCTGACACTTGATCTTGTCACACGGTTGCGGCCAGTCATTCTATCACATACCCTCCAACCAAGGGCAGTCTTGAGTCTTCATGTTTCTTGACTTCGTCTATGTACCTCTGCCACTTCTTCACCATAGTAGATTCTACGAAGCCCTTTGCTTCTGGGAGTCGCGTCCTCCTTTTGTCGACATCAACACACTTTTTCAAAAGGGCGACAGTATCTTGATTCTCATTTCCCATTCAATGAGAGATCTCAGACGACATAGGGGGAAACACCATTGCTCCCTGATGTCGTTGACCCCCATAACATTCGACGCCAACACTTTCTCATGTTGCAGTGGGTCTTACTTTGCGACTATTTCAGTTTTTGTTATCAGTTTCTGAAGACCTCTGAACTTGGTAGGGCCACCAATGCCCACATCACCGTCGTTGTTTACTTCCGCGACCATTACCGATGGTTCAGAGTATGTTCCTTTGCATAATTGTCTTCTGCCTTTATCATTCCGCCCCTGAGGGCGCTGCAGTGGTCTACATCAACATTTCCGTCATCCTTTTTCAGAGTTACATCATACAAGCATGGGGCAGGCCCGCCTCGTTTGTACACACTTGTATATTGATACACACCTTGTGGAAAGTCAGGATCTACAGGTTCCTTTCTTCTCCAACGGATTGCTCTACACGGTGCCATTCTTGCTCTCCCTTACAACACCATTCTCAGTAAAAGAAACATTGATGGATTTCGGCTATACGTTTTTCTCCTAACCTCATCCATCAGGGGACATCTATTATCACTGAAATTTCGTCCACACGTGGCGACAAGAACTCCACATCGTCAAAACAGGACTGGAGTCATTCATGGCACATGATTAATTCCACAGCATTGCAAAAGGGTAAAAAACTATACAAAATGACCAAAAATTTGAAGGGCACTTTACATCATCTGGGTGCGCGCGCGTATGCGCGTAACAGAAATGTACAAAGCGCGCATATGTGCACAAGGCGCGACTGTTGGGCGAAAAAACCCGCGCGCCTGCTAAACGACGCATTTATTGAAATTGGTCGGCCTCCCAACCACTAATGGATCAGCTCCCAAGTCAATTTGACACCAAATCCGAGCTCAATCCTCATGGTGGGTTGGTCAAAGACCTAATTGAGCCCTAAAGAGCCCCTTTTCACATTCAAAAGAGGTCACATAATAACCCAATGCTTGGCTATAAAAATCCATGAATGACCACCATTTTCTCAAGGAATTCTTTGTATTGTTATGCTGCTGAGATTGATAAGGACTCATTCTTTGGCAATACACATAACAAGCTGCATTTCATAGAGCTATTCACCCCTCACTTGAGTGAATAAACTTGGAGTTCTTTCACCCACATTTTTCATCTTTTCATTGTAAGTAGAGCAAGCTTTGAGGGCCTCAAGAGCCTTCCATTGGAGAAAGAAGGGACCCAAGTCCCCTTTCTTCTTTGTGCCTTTGGATTTCATCAACAGATCAACTTATACATTGGTGATATTGGTCCATTTGTCTCTATTTTTCATTTTCTCATATTCTTTTAGTTTTTATTTGTTTTAGTTTAATTTTTGTTTATAACTTTGTTGTTTTTTTTTTCTAACCTTTTACCTTACAGCTGTCATGCCTAGCAGAGCCCAACTGGGCATGTAAGCACTCTTAATTTTCTCACCTAGTGACAAATTGGGTGCAAACCTATGAAAATTTATGAACTCTACAGTCCCATCGCCGTCATGAAAAAACCCAGAAAATAGAATAATAAATTACTGTAGAAAATCGCAGCTTTTTTCGGAAAAACCATGAAACACTGTTGAATTTAAAGTGCTCATAACTTTACTTCCCGGACTCTGTTTTGGCTAAAAAAAAAATTGAAATTGGGTATTTTTCTGAGAGGAATTAAAATACCCCATATTTTTTTTTCCAAATTCATCTCGTAAAGCTTCATATCTGAACCTGAAGTGTGCCACCCTCTTTTTCTTCCCCAAAAAAATTCTGCAAAAAGAACAAAAAATTCTTCCCTTATTTGGCCAAGGAAAGTTCTATGATACCACTTGTTATGTTCCAAAGACTGAATACTAAAAACACCACAACATATATACAATAAAAATAATAAAAATATCCTTTATTATTATGAAACCCTTAGGGTAGGGAAACATCATAGAATGGATCCTATTATGGAAGGGATCCTCTCCTGTTCACTTGCCTCTTCGAGGGGGCTTCCTCCTAATGAGCTTCAAATCCAAATACAAAATTTCTCTTTATATCCCATTACATTTCTTGAGCCCCTTTATATAGGGCTACCATCACCTAAGCACATTCTAGAGGAGGAATCTTCTAGAAGTAGAACCTTCTAAGAAGTCCTCTTACATTTATTATATCTAACTACCCATTTATTATATCTAACTATCATAGTGGGTCTTATTTAATAATATAGTGGACCTAGTCCACCTTACATTGAATGGCCTCCACTATTATCACTATGGGCCCTCTGCCCCCCCCCCCCACTACCTCTCTAACTACCTAACAAAAATGCGACCAATAGTTGTGTTGCCTTGCTATTTCAACAACAAACATTTTGTCAAATATATGTGGCATGAAAGGAAGGAAGGATTTTCCTTGGATCCAAAAATCCTTATAACGTTATAATTTTCCATTTGTTCTAGTGTCCCTTTCCTATCCAAGAACTTACTCACCTATTCAGACATCCGGGGAGCGTTCTTTCCAAACAACAAATCTTTAAAAAATGAGAGAAAATCATTAAAAACTTCATAAAAACGCTGGGAGGCCTTGTGCCTCCACAATGTTTGATACCAGAAGGTTATTGGGTCGAATTCATAGTTTACCTTATTGCACACAGATAATCTCGGGAACTGATAGCAATTCCCTATCGTGAAAACCAAATAAGATGACATAAATAATTTCTTCTTGTTGTTGTATTTCACCAATTGGGAAGAGATTTCAATTGAAATCAACTTACCCCAATCAAAGATGGCTTGTTCTTTGATTGTAAAATTTATAATGTAAAGAATCATCTGGGAGATGTTTTTCATGGTTACTTGTCCTGTTATCCTCGTAAAAATCCATGAAATTTCCCGGAAGGGATTTTTAAATGAGTCAACCCGCAATCTTGTGATGTCCTCGGGGACAACTACTGGGTTCTCTAGGAATTTAGGTAAGAGGTCCAATCCATTGTCAAGACTTTTTAAAAACTCTCTAAAATCTTCACCTTTGAAGGTGAGCATTGGCTCGGGAAGCCTCAACATCTTACGGAAAACCTAAGGTGACAGAGAGACAGGGGAATGGTCCCGAAACTGAATGATCCGTTGGCTTGGAATATATCTCTTAGCGCACTAGGTGACCAACTCCTTACAATAAAAAACTTTCGGGACACAACCTGTACACAATTCCAAATGTCCAGATTATTTCCTTCTGGGTAGAAAGGGGATGAATAATAGGAATATGCCCTGGATCACTGAAAAATATGATCCTCGCACCCAAAAATATTCAGTGTATCTCCACAGAAATGTTGTCGAGTTGCTGCCATAAATCAATGAGAATGTTCCCTTGCTCCAAATTATGTTAGGAATGAACATTGGAGGGATATGATATAATCTTCAGTAAATCTTGTTTTAATGCATTTTAATAAGAGATCTCCTCGAGCCTTTCGTTTATTAATGACCATCCTTTCGAACCTGTATGGTAAGTTATTAGCATTAAAATCATAGTAAATGTGCATTGGGAAGGGCGCGAGGGTGGCGGGGATGGACGAGGGCAATATGTGATTTGAGATTTTTGTGAACCCGCGAACTCGATAGACTGCGATGGTATGAGGCACGAAATTGGCTAAGTATGGGACGACGCAATGGTCAGATGGACTCATGTAGGCGGAGTGAAACTTAGGCAGTTCGAGGAATCCAAGTATTGAAATGTAGATCATAGAACTCTTTGGTGCAATGTGTCTATCACGGAACACGGGAGCATGAAATCTCGATCCCGTCAACCCGAGAACTTGCGATCGTAGAATCAGTTAAGTGTGGGATAATATGATAGTCGATTGGACTCGTGATGTGAAGTTGTAGACACAGGTGAGAAATTGTAAGTCCGCCAACCCGGGAACCCACGGTCTGAAAATGCGACTAAGTGTTAGAACTAGAAAGGGATAGTAAGAGGGAAAAAAGAAAAGGGAAAAAGGGGTAAGTGTAGAAGAGCGAAAATAAAGGGAGAAAATAATTTGGGAGAACAGAAAAGGGGAGGGAATTTTCGGAAGCGGGAAATGACCTCAAAAACACATTGGACCAGTTGTTGGGGGCACATACATATGAACTGTGTAGAAATGATAGATTTTTACTTGTGTGTTTCCTAGACAGTCGAGGGCACATACAATTTGTATATAACACCACTATAGGGATGTGAAACAGTGAAGAGGTACCGAGCTATAGGATTTGGTTGTAATTTTATTTTCTCAGAGGGAAGAAAATATGATAGAATCACGAGAGATATTTAAAAATTTGATGGAGAAGGACTTAGGGATCCATGTGGATCTTGGTGATGATGCCAAGTATTTAGTGAAGGGAGAGGGAACAATATTGTTCCAACTTGATTCAGGTACTTGTAAAAACCCTAAGTAATTAATTAATTGTCCTGATTTAATATTTGTTTAATGTATATTAGTTAATTAATTGTCCTGATTTAATATTTGTTTGATGTATATTAGTTTAATTAATTAATTTCATGATCAAATATTTGGTTAATGAATTTGAGTTTAATAAATTATTAATTTATTAAATGGAGTTTTGATGTATCGAATGATGGAACCATTAAAGAGAAAGGGGATAAGGTAGGTGACACTTAATGGAGAGATAAGGTGGGTGAGACTTAATGAAGGTAGAAGGTGGTGGATGAGAGAGGGTGAAAGGAGGATAAGAGGAGGGAAAAACACTCGAGAAGGAATTTTATTTTGGGGAGAGCATCATTTTTCAGAGGAGAGGACTGTATTGCTAGTTTGGGGTTGGAGTAGCTTGCTGGAGGATGGTACTATTGGTTTTTTCTTGAGGAACTGGTTGGAGTTTGGTGGACTAAGACAGGGGGCACATGTTGCTAGGAGTTTTGGGCTTAGGGGGCCAGGAATACTTACAGAATCCTGGAGCTAGGGAGCCAGAGAGGCTATGTTCCTAGTGTTGGGTCGCCAAAGTACCATCTTTTTACCAACCTTTCACTTCACTTTCAATTCACTTTCACTTCTCTTTTAACCATATTTCACTTTCCCATACCCTTACATTAAACCATTTTCACGATTACATGGGTTTTAGACATATTATTTTCCAATGCATCTATTTTAGTGTTTTTGAGTGAATTTATGATTAAATATTGGAAAAATGACATGTTTACACTTATATATGAAA
>ML777186.1:898255-928453 GCA_009831015.1 Picea engelmannii
TTGATTGTTGATAGGTTTTGTGAAACATCATGAGAGGACCTCCTGTAAGGGAGCTAGTGTTTTCTTTCCTACAACAACTAAGTCTTATTAAGTGGAATGAAAGAGTTAGGATTTGATTGAATTTTCTTAGATTAGAGTTAGATACCTACTCCTGCATGTAACGACCCTGATTAAATAGGTGTATATGATTATTAATTATAATTAATTTAATAATATAACTGTCCTAAAAGATTAGCTAAACCATAATCATTTCTTAAAATAACATTAACTAATTAATTATTATTAATTAGTTATTCATGATTGTCAATGATTAATTTAAGTATTAATTAACTCATTAATTAATAAGGTAAATAAATAAAAGGAGGATAATAAATTATATTATTAAATTAATTTACGTATCCAACAAGGGATAACATATTAAATACATGAGGATAAAATAATAAAAGGAGGGATAAGGGGCATTAAGGGCGGGAGGATAAGAAGGTAATAAATGAGTTGGGTAGGGAGTAAATGAGGCGGGGGAAGTCGGTGAAGGAGGGATAAGGAAGGGAAGGAGGTGGACGGGAGGATTCTACGGAAAGTTGGGGGGATGGATTTTGGGAGCTCTAGGTATTGCAGAGAGAAGTGAAATTTTGGGAGTGAGATTGTATCAGTGCACCGGGGTTGCTGGGGGTTTTGGGCACGGGGGGCCAGGATATCTGTTGATATCCTGGAGCTAGGGAGTTACCTAGTTGGTAGGGAGGAACTAGGTTTTGGGCAGTGTTTTACGGTGCATCCACGGTCAAGAAGGCATTTGGACAACGAAGGGTTATTAACATCAGGTTCAGGTATTTATTTAAAATTATGCACTTTTTTTCATTATGTTTAATTAATTTTATTATTATTGATAAATTTGATTGCGAATGTGCTAAATGAAGGTAACTCTTAAATTTTACTACTATGTTTAAAATAAATGGTTGTTTGTTTAATTTGGTCCCTTACACTGCATATATTTTTCTAGCATCATCACAAGTTTACGAGCATCCCTGGTTGATAATTAAATGAAAGCAATTTAAGAAATTGAATTGCCCAACATTTTTGGCGCCGTTGCCGGGGATGGTGCTAAAGGAGTAGGCATAGGAACTAGCTTTCAGTTTAGGGTGTATTTTATTTGTTTTTGTTTTTACTAACCATTTATGGACAAAGGATCTAGAATGCAGCCCAAAGACTATATTGAGGAATGGTATCAAGAAACGATTACGCCACAATATTCATCAATTCTTCAAGAGATCCTTGCGGAAAATTGAAAGGTCAAGTCGATTTCGCATATCCTTACAAACAATCAGGTACATTTTTCAAGTTGGGATATGAGCATTTCAAAAATTCTAATCCATAAATGGCTTCATTGGAAGCATGAATATACTTAAAAACTAAAAACTAAAAATAGTTTTTAGATAGATAGGAAAAATAAAAATAAACTTTTATAATTTTTAGGATAAATTTGATGTTTTGTGGTGCAGTAAGAGCCACCTTGTTTACTAACCATTGGAAGGAAGATCTACAGGAAAAAGGGACATGCATCAAGGAGGAAAACAAGTGGAGTTTCAGGAGCTACGAAATTTTGGTCTTAATAAGAGGTAATTTATTTATTTTTTAACATGCTTTTTCAATTTGCAGATTTCAAAATAAGTATGCTCTCTTCCCGTGCCTTGTTGCGATCTAGAAGATCAAAAAGGAGAATTTGGAAATAAGTTTGTCCTGAATGTCTATTTTGATTTGAAAATTTCCAACGTTTTTGCGACAAATAATCATAAATAAAATTGAAAAAATCTAGATTTTCGTCTCCAAATTTACAATTTGCTTGTCTCCAGGCTTCTCATAGCCTATATATATATAAATCAATAATATATATATAGTTTTAAAAAATAGTTTAAAAATAAAAAAATTAAATATATATTAAAATAAAAACTATATTTAAAAATAGAAATAAAAAACCATGCATATAGAACTTTGTCGCATAATAAAACTTTGGGCACAAAATAAAAACAACGCGCAAACCACAAAACCATTCGACCCTTTGGCGCACTGGTTAATGCGCTCCGCAAACATCTAGTTGATAGGGCTTTGGCCTTTGAAAACACCAAAAATAACTTGCATAGTTTAAATAAAACCATGCGCATTGGCATATTCTGCACATACTAGGTTTCATGTAGTTCCGCTTCCGCCTGTAATTCAATGAGTATTTGTGTTACAACATTTCCAAATCCGATCCCGATTTGCATACAATAATTCACGGAGTTGGGGAAATTAGTGACCCTGAAAAACATGAGGGAATGGTGGTTCATCCCAGCGAATGTGATTCTCAGCACTACCATAGGATGCATTCTTGGGTACCTGGTAGCCCTGATCTGCATGCCACCCCCTCAGTATTTCAGGTTCACTTTTGTCTTGACCAGATTTGGGAACACAGGGAACCTCCCCCTTGCTATAGTTGGATCTATATGCCATAGCTCAGACCATACATTTGGCATCACTGCAATACAACAGGGGTTGCTTATATATATTTTGCACAGTGGGTTGCGGTGATTTTGGTTTATACTTTTGTGTATCACATGCTGGAGCCCCCTGAGGAGTTTTATGAGATTGTTCCCGAGGATTCCAATATTGAAAGAGAGTCGATTAGGGATGCAAGCAGGCCTCTTCTGTTTGAAGCTGAGTGGCCTGGAATGCATCACAAGGAGACTGAGCATTGCAAGACACCATTCATTGATCAGATCTTCAGAAGCATGTCCAGAAGCACTGAACCCAATTTATCAGAATTGGACCATTATGTGGAGGGGAATATAGAAGGTAGGGGTAGTCCTAAGTCTATGAGATGCTTGAATGAGCCAAAAGTGGTGAGAAAGATCATAATTGTGGCCTAGAGGACCCCGATCCAACATATTCTTCAACCTCCAACTATTGCATCTCTCTTGGCCATCATAGTGGGTATGGTTCCTCAATTGAGATCCTTTCTGTTTGATGAATATGCTCCTCTCTCATTTTCTGCTATTTTCCAGGGTCGGGTTTGATTGAGTGTCGATATTTGCAGATGTGTGGGTAAGCTTTTCTCAGGGTCATATCGATTACCCTATATTATTTTCATGCATGTTTATTGAATTCAAGGATTGCAGATGCTTCTATTTCTTGGACGTTTATTGAATTCAAGGATTGACCACGCTTCTATTGAAAATCCGCTCTGTAATTCGTTTAACAATTTGCAAAACTTGAGAAATATTCTCTGGCAATGGCTTCTTTTATGCAATCTGTCGGGAATGAGATTGTAGGTGGGAATCAAAATCTCTTGAGTTCTGTGGTGCCCTTATTAAAGCTCTTATGCCTGAGCAGCATAGGACTAGTTCTAGCACATCGTAAGATAAACTTAAAATCCTTGCTCCGTCTTAAAATTGGGCTCTCCTCACAGTGGTAAAAGCATATAAATAAATCCTATGACGTTTTCATTACTCGGGGTTCAGCTTTGGAAATTTCTATCTTCAACCTGCATAAAGTCATAACCCTGCGCTAATCAACCAATTCTCCAAAGCTTTGGTGTAGTCGTTAAAATTGTGTTTAGGTGGCAGAAGTCGGTGGTTCGAACCGTCGGGACCGTTGCTATTATTCATGCTCGTATAAAATTTCAAGTCAAATAAAAATCTCTTTGGCGATTAAACACACAACAGGTGTGGTGCATTGGTCAGATTTATTTTAATGTGTGAGTAGATCTCGGGTTCAATCCTGGCCATCGCGCTCTATTAAACCACCCGTCACACAATTTCAAAATTTAAATAACTTATTCATATTTTATATCATAACCGTGTTGTTTGATCTAACGGTAAAGCATTTGGTTTCCATTATGGAGGTCATGAGTTCAAATCCACTTGACTTTCCTTTTCGGACATTTTTCACTCGAATTAAAAACTAAATAAATTGTTTCCCAATTCATTTCATAAGTCATACGCTTGGCATGTTGGTAAAAATGTTTGGTTAGCATTTAACAGGTTGCGCGTTCAATCCTCATGAAGTCTATTCGGTGGTGAATTAAATAAATTTTGGCCAAAATGAGGCTACCACGTGGCAACCTCTCATTCATCCATGTGTCTGTGCAATCACTTGCCTAGTCAATTGCCACCTCAGCAGTCCAATGATATTCCACGTCAGCAATCCGGTCAGGGGTCTAGTCAGCAACCAAATCAGCCCATGTCATTGCCCAGTCAGCCTTTGCATCACCTGCCACGTGTCCATTTCGGGTACTTCCATGTGGAACCCCTGCACAACATTTTTACAGTTTCCTGAAAACTTCAAATCGCAATAACTTTCTCATACGGAGTCCGTTTGACACGAAACAAGCGACGTTGGAAAGATATGGGCAATCTCTATACAATAGAGTCATTATCATAAAAAAATTGAGATAAAAAAGGTTTGGTTATTTTTGTTGGATATTGCAGCCATATGATTTCAAAAAACAGTTTAAATCATTAGATCATAAAAACATGTTATAAATCTATCATTTGGCTTTTGAATCACTGAAATTGAGCATCAAATGAAGAAGTTATCAAAGAAACATTGGCGGGTATTCCAAGGTGCACCACTTCCCGACAGGTAAAAAGTGCATTTCATTTTATTTATTTTCCTAGGATTTGTTCTATTTAGCACTATTTGTGAATTTTTGCGTATGTATCGGATGAAGAAAGACTAATCACCTCTATTCTTCGATAAACTCACGTTTTATTGCAGGTCAGTGCTAAGTTTTTTTTTGCAGATTTTGGGATGATGAAGAAGACCAATTTATGCACTAGTGGTTTTCAAAGACTACATACTCTTGAGAAAAGCATGTCCCAATGAAATCATGAAGAAGTCAATATCATTATATTTCAGATGATATCCATCATAAGATTGCTATCAAAAGAAGTCTCTCAGAGCCATTATGTGATGATTCATTTTCTTTCCTAACATGTTGAAGTCAATCCTAAACTTGTCATCTTCCTATCGCTACTAGATCATGGCTTCAACCCCTTTGCAAGTTTCATACTTTCCTGCCTCACTTTCACTCACCCCTAACCCATGAATAACATCACTTATCTCACTTACCAAGATGAGTTACCACCTTGTCATTTTCCTTTTGCCAAATAAAGCCTACTTGATCTTTCATATATGGTCCTCTAAATCATTACTCTGTACTCGTGTTAGATGATGGGGGATTCTGTATGGCCCTCCTTCTAACAAGTCTTGGCCCATCGACATCAACACATCATCTAGGATTGAGACTAGAGACCTTTTCAGTAACTTGAGGCTTGCATGCCTTAATGACAAGTTCTTTCGCCAATAAACAATGGGAATACATCAACGTCCCCTGTTTGTCAGATCTTCTAGGTGATTCGACGTGCGACACATTTATTCGTGCCTAGTAAGATGTACTTGGGCATCTTGACTCTCATTGACATTAATGGTCAGTAGTCTCATGTCGGTTAACAACATTCATTAATGGTTGGTAACCCGACAATTTCTTTCTATGTTCGACATCAACAAAATTTATTCACATAGATAAGAATTATGCCACAATGCGGATATGAATGAAGACTGTATGGTTCCATGACACTCACAACAACTTGCAATAGTGTTACAGTAAATCAAATATTCAACTCCAGAGTTCAACACCAACATCTTAGTTCCAACAATAAGACGGTACAGATGTACCAATTTCAGATCTCATTCTATGTTCATACACCCAAGTAGATCAGATTATTTTCACTCCAAAGATCCTTGATCCAATAGTAGAAGCCAAAAGATTCTAGCCATACAAAGATCTCTCAGATGCATAGAGAATGCTCTTCTCAGGTAGGTGAAGGTATGTTGTTTTCCAATCTTTAATCAACAATTCCTTAAATGCTAAAAGACATGTATTTGGAAAATTTCCCATTCACAACTGCCCTTCCCTATTTGGTAAATTTTTCCAAGGATGGAAAACATCTACAGTTTGGGGGGGGATATTCATCATATGTCATTCATTTATCCTATATTACATCTTTTATAACTTCATATGTTGTGACCACCATGTTTTTCCCAACTGATTATTGTTGTTTTTATAAAGCACCTTCATTGATTTCCTAAAATGCATCATTGATTTGCATATGAAACACATATTCCAAAGAAAATCTACCATGAGGAGGATGGATTCCATGCATTTGACATACTTCAACACACATTATTGAATAAGACTAAAAGGATAGAATGGTTAATACACACATTAATGAATCATCATTTTGAATGCATTCATATGATTGAAATTTCAAGTCTATTCTTTGTTGAAGCAAGAAAAAATATTTGTTACATAAGGAAATACTTTTGGTTGTCACACAAGAACCAACCATAAGCAAGAAAAAAGTGTTGTTACATAAGGAAATACTTTTGGTTGTCACACAAGAACCAACCATAAGCAAGAAAAATAAGTGCTTTTACATAAGGAAATACTTATGGTTGTCACACAAGAACCAACCACAAAAAGCATATGCCACTTAGATATCTTTCAACAAAAGAAGGCTCCATCACACAATTCAGGAAATTCAATACAAGGTTGCATGAGGATATGCAACACCTTCAGTTGGGGGGTATGTTGGGTCGCCAAAGTACCATCTTTTTACCAACCTTTCACTTCACTTTTAACTATATTTCTCTTTCCCATACCCTTACATTAAACCATTTTCATGATTACATGGGTTTTAGACATATTGTTTTCCAATGCATCTATTTTAGTGTTTTTGAGTGAATTTATGATTAAATATTGAAAAAATGACATGTTTACACTTATATATGAAAGTGGGATTAGTTTCATGATGTTTACAGGTGTATTTGAAGACTCCAACCAAGTCAAATTTGACCATCAAGCCTCAAATTCGAATTTCCTCTTCAACCCTTTGAAGAATTGATGAAGATTTGGAGATCTACTCAAGTATCTTGGATGGAGATTAATCATGAAAGAAATATTTGTGAGAGGATTTGTAGAGATATCACTTGATAGGTGTGAGCACATGGTTGTAACCAAATGACACATTTGTGGATCTAGGAGAGATTTGTGGATCTAAGTTATCTTAAATTTTTGTATAAATAGGAGTGCCTCCTTCATTTCAAAGGGAGGACTCTTGGAGCATTGTGTCCAACTTATCATGGAATAAGAATCAAGATTTATTTTCACATCAGTTTCCATTCTCTAGTTTAGATTTAGAATTCTTTAGTTTATGTGTTACTTTGTTCTTAGGAGAATTGAGCTCACTCCAAATAGATCATAGTAGCATTTTCTTCTTGTTCTAATGCTTTGAATAGGTTTATATGCTTTATTTTTTTTATTAGAATTATTTGATGATCTTGATTGTTGATAGGTTATTTGAAACATTACGAGAAGACCTCATGTAAGGGAGCTATTGTTTTCATGCCTACAACAACTCAGCCTTTTTAAGTGTATTTATTATTCAATGCATGAGTGTTTACTTGATGATCTTGATTGTTGATAGGTTTTGTGAAACATCATGAGAGGACCTCTTGTAAGGGAGCTAGTGTTTTCTTTCCTACAACAACTAAGTCTTATTAAGTGGAATGAAAGAGTTAGGATTTGATTGAATTTTCTTATATTAGAGTTAGATGCCTACTCCTGCATATATTTTACTGGCATCATCACAAGCTTACGAGCATCCCTGGTTGATAATTAAATGAAAGCAATTTAAGTAATTGAATTTCCAAACACCTAGCTAGCTGGGAGGAAAAGATTCAGTTTTGGGCAGAGTTTGGGTAGAGCATCTTGGGTAGAGTTTCAGCTTTAGCTTGGACAAACAAAGTTGGGAAAACAACATCACTTGAGAGGTATTTATGTTCATTATTATGGCATGTTCATTATTGTTATGATGGTTCATTATTTTACTATGTTGTGTATGTTATTCAATATGTTATTTATATCATGCTACTCATTTTGAATTTTGCTAAACCATGAACTGTTATTTTGCTAAATATAGAACCATAAAGAAATTATGATAGAAATTTTATGTTTAAATTTATGAAATTTTAGGTTCTGTTAGATAGGACCCTATAGTACTTTGTTTGAGACCCAAGATGTGTTATATATACCAGGACTGAAGAAGGAATTGATCTCAGTCTCATTTATTGAGGATATGGGTTCTTCCGTCATGTTTAAGAAAGGGAAAGTACTCATACATTTAGAGGGAGCTATCCATGACATAGGAGTGAGCATTGGGGTTAGAGAGGGAAATTTATACAGGTTGAAGGGAAATTCTATTCAGGAATCCTTGGTACATGAAAATGACAACCCGTGTGAGATATGACATAGGAGGATGGGACACCTACACTACAAGGCATTGTCGATCCCGAGGGATATTTTCACTGGTCTTCGATATTTCATTATTGAGAAACAAGGCATGTGCAGTGGGTGTGCACTTGGAAATAATACCAAGGCTAGTTTTCCAAGTAGCGAGAGTAGGTCCAAGGGGATCTTGGATATTTTAGATGTGTGTGGACCAATGTCAATGGAAGAGGACGAGGAACAATAGGCTTCGAAGGGAGAACACTGTTTAGTGGCTTCAAGTTCAGGGAGTCAACCTTCAGGTGGGGAGGAGGAGTTATCACCTTCTAGATCTATTAGGAGACCTAGGTGGTTCATGTAGACATTGAGGGATTCTTAGGAGCATGTTGAGGCCCCCAGGAGCATATTCAAGGAGAGTAGGTCTTCGAAGAATTTTTCAAACTTTGTGGAACTAATGAGTAGCATCATTGATTTCGAGTCTTCTAGTATTTAGGAAGCAACAAACCAACAGGTTAAAGGGATGCCTTAGTGCAGGATGATGTGTGGGACATTGTTCTAGGGCCATAGGAACAACCAGTTCTAGGTGGCTCTTCCAAAAGTACCTTCCTCGCTAAGAGGGAGTGTTGATGTTTGTAGCATCATACAAGTACTTCTCCATAGGTATAAGTGTATATACATGTGGAATTTTTTCAAATCCTTCTACCTTAGTAATTTTCGTTAATTAAAGGAATTATTAAAGTAAATTCTTTTATTAATTAAAGTGAGTTTAATTTAATGAAATGCTAAAGTTATTAGAATTAGTGAATCAAATGAATCTTAGCCATTGATATCAAGTGAGGTGAGATCTAATCTCAATTGTCAATCACTTTGGAGTTTAGGGTTATGTTTGATTCGATCATAACTCAAGATTATAAAAGACAATCTAGGTGAAGGAGAAAGACACAACAAGGGTACATAGGAGAAAAAAAGGACTTTTTCTCATGTGCTTGAGTTATCCACTTAGGATCAAAGAAGGACTTTTGGTAAAGTTCTTGAGTCACAAAGGACTGTGATTCAAGGGGATATCAGATAGCTGAAGAAGGAATTTCATCTAAAGATTAAGTCAAAAGGAGGAAAGTGCAAGTAGTGCAGCGAGAGGAGAAAACCCAACATCTATACATTGAAGGAAAAACTTATGGGTAGTCCAACAACAACAACAAGTACAATTGTAAGTACAATATGTACAAATCGACGAAGCAACACCGTACATGAAGTATTGGGCATGTGCATATGCGATGTACAAGTCATATAGGGTGCATATATATGCATCATACAAGGTGTATACGTACACATAAGAAAGACTGTAAGGGATTATAAGTATGCTCAAGCAAGCTATCACACACGCATGTGAGACTAGCTGGGAACATATGTATGCATTGCATAGGTGGGACAAGGCACATATAGTTTGTACAGGGATGTCCAAGGACATAACAACATAGGGTTTCCTCAGAGCCTAAGCTGCAAGGTTTGTTGTAACTTGTATTTTACCTCAATGGGTCATTTTCCCAGTGAGGGAGCCTTTGTAATCTTGGAGTCATTATAATGAAAATATTTTTTGAAGGGAAATATTTTTTTGTGTTGTGTGAAGTTTGGGTTTCTAGTTTTTTCTTCTGTTGTTTTATTTATGGCTAGTATATTTTATTGTGTGCTATAATTTGATTAGAAGTAAGGAAATACACAAAGTAGTAAATTATATAGGTGTTGGGAATTGAGATTTCAACATGGTTTTACAACGTGTTGAAAGTTAACAACATGACATAAAACAATCAATCTAGTGGGGAGAATAGGGGATTATGGTTAAGATTTATTTCAACATTGCAACTGGAAAAAAGTTTGACAAAATGATGTAAATTGTATGTCGTAACTATGAACAAGAAGAATGATACAATAAATATATAATAGTATCCATTGTTAATTCTCAGATGTGTTTCCAAAAGAATTACCTATATTACCACCTAAGAGAGAATTAAAGTTCATGATTGAACTCAAATCAGGAACAAAACCTATCACAAACACTCCTTATCACAAAGACATGGTTGATTGATTTATTGAGCATATATATTAGTACATTTCATAACTAAGTGAAATCAAACAGTTTAATTAAAATCCATTAGAAGAACAAATTAATTCTATAATGTGCATGGAATAGAAAATAAATAGTTTTTAATTAACTAGAAATTAATTACTAGTGCACCCATGAATCAAGAAGAAGAAAAAGGAACAATGAATTTCAAATTCAAATACAAGGGTGGGATAAAAGTGAATTGGGAGAAATTAAAGAGAGTTAATAACTAACAAGAGTAGTAAATCCATGTGCACCCACTCAAATAGAAAAAGAGGAGGAGATCAAGGGAACATCTGGGAGTAAAAATATGAGGTATAACAGTTGGGCGAGGATTAATCACTATTTTATGTTTTTAAATAAGAAATTATTTGTGCAATTATTCATATGAGTGACATGTCGGTGGGTGAATAATAGGTAATTAGTAAATGAGAAAATTATATTTTTGCATGAGATGGACAAGTGGATTGATCCACAAAGTCTATAAAATGGAGGATTCAACGAGAGAATATAAACTTTTTCACCCTAATGTTGAATGGTTGTTGTAATACTTAATTTCTATTGGCGATTGTTGAAGAATTTGGTCTATATGCAAAGTGTTCTTGAGGTAAGGAATTTGTCTCAATCTTAACTGTTGGAAACATTTTTATCATTAATGTCAAAGACAGGGGGAGACTACAGATGTCCAAGATAAAGATTACAAGACATAAATTGTTGGAAATATTGTTTTTGGGTTTTTTGATGCTCAATTTGGATACCCTATCTTTGAAGGTATTTTTTCTCTAAATACCTAGCTCAAGTGGGAGCATAGGTTATATGGTTGGAAATATTATTCATATACCTTTCCAAAAGTATATGACACTCCAACTCCTTAGGAATGAGGAGATATGGGTTTTTCTGTCAGACAATCCAACCAGAAAGTTTAGGTCGATGAATCCAATCTTTATATGTTGGTCGTAATGATGGAATATTGTTTAATATTGAGGGGGGGTGAATCAAAATTATCCTTTTTGAACAATTTAAAACCACTTAATTATTAATTTTATCAAATCAAAACAAATGATCAACAAAAAGGTACAATACACAGAATTTAAATGTGGAAAACCCAACTTCAAAAATGTTCTTATTTTCAACAAAGATTGCATTTAATTTATGTGCTCTTATTCAAAGGAAGCAACAATTCCTTGTTTTACTAACAACAACTAGAAGGAGGATGCAACCCTCTAGATTTACCAACATTGACTCGAGGGAAGCATCAACTCCCTAGTTTCTTCAATTATAATTGAAAAGATGGTGCAACACCTTGGTTTACCAGCTTCAACTGGAAGGAGGATACAACCTCATTTGTAGGATCCAACCTTCTCTAACAACACACAACCTCACTTTTTATGATAAGTACTTCAATATTCAAATCTTCATAATCTTCTTTGGATTTTGTTGCATATATTCATTTCATTTCTTGGTCTTTGATTCTGTTATCAATCTTCAGATTTCAAGCACAAAGACACTCCCTCTTTGAACAAGAATTATTGTTTATATAATTTTCCAATGGCCATGTATAACTGAACAATTACACCTCTTCAATATAGGAATGTATCTCTTCATTATAAGTATGTGCCTTTTCAATATAAGATATTAATAATAATGTTTTAATTAATACAATGTGAGTGAACCATTGTGCCTTTTAGATCGTTTAGTCACGTTTTCAATTGGGCCAATAGATTTTGACTATCATGATTTAATTCACTTTTTACCTTACCGTAGCTAAATACCACCATGGTTTGAAAATACCATGTGTTTTTCCCCTTTTTTCTTTAACTCCTCTTTCACTTTTACCTTTTTCTTTAATCCAATTTCACTTTCACCTTTTTCTTTATTCCACTTTCATATTTACTCCTCTTTTACATAAACTCCACTTCCACCTAACTTTTCAACTTTATTTATTTATTTAAGTCATATTTATATTTAGTCCACTTTCATTTCCACTTTTGTATAAACTTTGTTTCCACTTAACTTTTCCACTTTTGTATTTATGAAAGTGATACCAAGGTCACAACATATATTTGATCACTTACTAACCTTTGACATCAATGATAATTTATTCAACAATTGACTGCCTGAGTGGGTCTAACCATTGGTTGTGATGGAAATTGTTTGGTCTTGAAGGGTTGTTCAACTTCGGATTGGAAAAAGTGATGACCAAAACTTGCTATGAAACATCAACTACCATGTTGATATGAGAGACTCAAGGGTTCTCGGTGTTGCATCAACAAATTTCCCTTCAACTACACTCTGAAACGATAGTGCATGAGAAATTTTTCAAGAGGGATACTCACCATTATTTTTTCCATTAATCATTATCATGTCTCAACAAAACACACAGTCACTAGGACAACTCGATTCAACCAGTGTAGTAATTGAAATTGTCTCATTCTTTGATTCTTCCAAAGCACTCGACCAGATGATCCCCTATATTCTGGTAGTCCACTGCGTTCATGTAACTTAGTATTCATGTATATTTTACTGCGGTTCCATGTCATACTCCATTATGGTACTTCTTGTATTCATGTTGACATCAATGCCAACACTATATTTCCATCAATCTCCCCCTTTGGCATTGATGGAAACACATTGTAAAACAAAATGCTCCCCTAACAATGAGTAAGTGTTTTACCATTCTTTTCTCCCCCTTTGACATCAATATCGAGGCCTCTAATACCAGAATGAGGTTCATCACCAATTTTCTATTGCTCAACCTTCTTTTGTTTTTAGTGACAATACTTGTCATTTTTTTTTTCTTTCTCCCCCTGTCAACGATTTTTTTTTTTTAATTTTAATCTTTTTTATAGTGAACCTTTTTCCATTCTCTATTTTTGACAGCTCCCCCTATCATCATGAATTTTTATTTTATTTTATTGTAGGGATATTACTCCCAACTTTTTCCTTAGATGTTCAAATGATTCTTTAGGCAGGGGTTTAATGAATATGTCGTTTATCTAGTCGTTTGAACCAACATGCTCCAATCTATCACTAACTTTCTCTCTCAAGAAATAATACTTGATGGGTATATGTTTGGTCTTTTCATGCATGACTGGATTCTTGGAGATGTCGATGGCACTTGTATTGTCACAATAGCTAGGTATTGGATGATTACATTCAATTTTAACATCCTCCAATGTTTGTATCATCCATAAGATTTGAGTGCAACATTCAACAACTGTAATATATTTGGCCTCGACTGTAGATAGTGAAATTGATGACTATTTTCTACTTGACCATGAGACTAGACATTACCCTAAGAAAAATGCATTTCTATTAGTGCTCTTTTTGTCATCCACACTACCAGACCAATCAACATCTGTGTAGTCAATTAGTTCAAATCCTTTCTTCCTTAGATACCATAAGCCAATTTCTGATGTGTCCTTAAGATATCTAAATATTCTCTTGACAACCATCACATGTGATTCCTTGGGAGTTGATTGAAATCTTTCCACCATTCCTACTACCTGCATGATATCAGGTCTAGATGTAGTCAAATATAGTAGGCTCCCAACCATAGATTTGTAGAGAGTTGAATATACATAAGGTGACTCATCTTCCTTGTCGAGTTTGTCGTTGGTTCTCATTGGAGTGCTAACATGTGCACTTCATCCATTCCAAACATTTTAATTATCTTTTTTAGGTATTTGGACCAAGTAATAAACATTCTTTTTAGTGACTGAGTGATTTTAAGTCCAAGGAAGAAAGTTATCTCTCCAATCATAGACATTTCAAACTCTTTTGACATTTCTTGAGCAAATTTATGACTTGATTTATCATTGTTGCAGCTAAATATGATGTCATCCACATAGACCACTGTGACTAACAAATTATATTTTTCAATTCTAAGATAGATATTGTTGTTAGACATGCCTCTTTTGAATCCTTGTTGCAATAGGTACTTATCTAGTCTTTCATACCATGCTTTGGTTATGTGTTTAAGGCCGTAGAGTGCCTTCTTCAATCTATACACTTGTTATGCTTTTCCTGGTTGTTCAAATCCTTTTAGCTTCTCTGTGTAGACTTCTTCTTTTAGATCTCCATTCAGAAATGAAGACTTTACATCCATCTGATAGACTTTGAAATTCTTAAAGCATGAGTATGCTAGAAATAATCTGATGGTTTCCATTCTTGCAATTGGAGCAAAGATTTCTTCAAATTCAATCCCTTTTACTTGTGCATACCCTTTGTGTACAAATCTTGCTTTATTTCTTATAACTTGACCATATTAATTAAATTTATTTTTTAAAATCAACTTGGTCCCTACCACATTTTTATTTTTTGGTCTTGGGACAAGTTCCCAGGTTTGGTTTTTCTCTATTTGATCCAACTCTTCATTCATGGCTTTGATCCACTCTTCATATTTACTAGCATTTGAAAATGTTTTGGGTTCTATCAAGGATAATAAGGCTTGTTCTAATTTGTACATTAGTTTTCTTCTTGTTTCAACTCCAACATTTTTATTACCAAGGATTAGAATTTTCAGATGATCTCTTTGTACTCTCCTTGATGGTTCTTTTGTATGTTACTTTTTTTTGCTTCCCATGTTGATAGTTCTTCCAAAAAGGGCTTGAAGGATTTATAATTTTTGGCATACCTCTCACAACTTCCTTGTTACTTACTTTTACCAGATTATCAAAATTTATGTATCCTGTTCTTCTATGCCATAGCCAATTTTTATCTATTTGACTCATGCATCATTTTTCTTCCTTTTCTATATTTAAGATATAAACATTGATTGGTGTCCTTATTGCAGTAGCTACTAATTTTCCAGAGTCTTCTTTTCTAATCTCACAGTTTTTAGAGTAAAAAATGAGAATTTGTCCTTCATCACATGTTTGGCTCACACTAAGGAGATTAGGTTTAAAATTTTCAACTAATAGGACATTTTCTACTTTAGTTCTGTCATTTCCCAAACTGACTGTCCCCTTACCAAGTATTTTGGCAGAAACATCATCTCCAAATGTAACCTTTCCTTTCTTCTCCTTTTTCAAGATGAGGATTTTGTTTAGAGTTCCTGTCATATGTTTTGAACACCCACTGTCGACATACCATTGACCTATTTTATATTTGGAATACAATGCTACCTTACATTATGTTTCCTTTTGTTTTTCTTTCCATATATTCTTATGTTTTTCTTTTAGAAAATTTGAAGTATTTGTCTTTACGGTAGATTCTAATAATTTGTAATTACTAGCTTTATGGCCATAATTGTTACATTTGTAACATTTGATGTTGTAATTTAGTAATTGAGAAAATGAATTATAGTTTCTACTCCTTTGATTTCTACTAGACTTGTTGTTCCTATGGCCATATTTTTGAACACTTTTATGATAGGTATTTTTATAAGCTTTACAGTCTAATGCTTTATTCCCAAAATTATGACAAGAAAAACAATATCCAAGAAAGAGTTGTTGATACCTTTTTGGAGGACTTCTTCTTGGAGTAGTATTTCTTCTGTACTCATTTATTTTTGGAGAGAGTGAAGATATTTGTTGAGTAGAGTCAATATTTATCTGGTTCTTTTCTCTTTTGAAGGAGCTCTTAAGGGAAGCTGCATAAGCCTTTGGATTTTTATTACTTTTCTGTATTAGTTTCCTTGTGATCATAACCAAGTCCAACCTTATTACTTAATGGTATTTGAATGTTAAGGATGTCATCCAATATTTTTGAACTACTTTCAAACTTTGAAAGGTTAGTGCCTTTTTCAAGTTTCCTTCTTAGAAGAACTATTTCAACCTCTGATTTTTCATAGTTTTTTTCCTTGTCATTAAATCATTTACTTAAGATTTCTTCAATTCTTTTAGCTTCTTGTAGTTGAGTTTTTAAATAAAAAATGATTTGTTATGTTTTCTTGATGCTTTTTGAAACTTCTTATTCTCTTGATTTTTGTTCTTACTTTTAATCTATCAGTTGTTCTTTTAATGATTTGTTCTTCCTTCTATATCTTCTTATTTTTTCGAGGGCACTAATGAGTCACCCTTCAAGATCAACTTCTCCTTCAACTTCTGGAATTTATTCATTTTCATAATTATTATCTTTAGCAGTGTCAGTTTGAGTTTCTATTCCCATAAATAGAACCTATGTATCATGATCTTCACTCATGTTAGATGAGCTACTATCTTCTTTAGAATAAAAGGTTTTTTTTCTTATATAATTTCTTTTTGTATTGGGATTTACTCTTTTTATGTTCTTTCTGAATGTAAACTTCTTCATCATCACTATCCTTTTCCTTGGGATAGGGACATTTGGAAGCAAAGTGTCTAATTTTTCCATAGTTGAAGCATTTGAAAGGTAACTTCCCTTTGTATTTTCCAGATCATTTCTTAAGTTTCTTAACGAAGTTTGTTTCTTCCTCATTGGATTTGTCTGAGTTGATTTCATTCGATTCATGTTCATGGTTTTTAGATCCTTTTGATACTTTGAAGGTTGTTTCACCTTTTGAAATTTTTTCTTGTCCTGTTCTCATTTCATAGGTTGTGATAATCCCATGTAGTTCATCCATTGTGAGTTTTTAAATATTCTCTCAATATTACAAGGTAGATAATTTGGGATCATATCTCATTGGGACTGATCTTAGTACCTTTTGGACTACTATTTTTTCATCTAATTCTTCTCCTAGTCTTTTGAGTATGTGGACAATTTCATCTACTCTTAGAAGATATTTTGCAATGTTCTTTTCTTCTTTCATCTTCAAGATTTCAAACTGTCTTCTGTACATTTGAATCTTTTCTTGCTTGAATTTGGAATCTCCTTCATAGATGATTTGTATTTTGTCCCAAATCCATTTTTCTAATTTACAATGCATGACTTTGACAAATACATTATTTGCTAATCCACCCAGAATTGCATTTGAAACTCTTGAATTATCATTGCAAAGTTTTTTTGTAGTTGTTTCTGAAGGAGCGGTTTTTGGTACATAATAACCCCTTATCAAAGATAACCAGACATTAAATCCTAGTTCCATTAGGTAACTTCTCATTCTTATACTCCAGAATGCATAGTTATCTCCTTTGAATATTGGAGCTCTATTTGAGGACATCCCTTCTTGTTGATCCATTGCGGTTTCTTAGAATCTTCTTTCTATTGATTAGAATGTGATCAAGGAACCCACTCTAATACCAATTGTTGGAATATTTTTTAATACTGAGAAAGGGGGGGGGTGAATCAGTGTTATCATTTTTCAACAATTTAAAACCACTTAATTATTAATTTGATCAAATCAAAACAAATGATCAACAAAAATGTGTATTACACAAAATTTAAACATGGAAAACCCAACTTTACAAATGTTCTTCTTATTTTCAATAAATATTACATTTAATTTATGAGCTCCAACTCAAAGGAAACATCAATTCCCTGTTTTAATAGCAACAACTAGAAGGAGGCTGCAACCCCCTAGATTTACCAACACCGACTAGAGGGAAGAACCAACTCCGTAGTTTCTTCAGCTATATTTGAAAAGATGTTGCAAGACCTTGGTTTACTAGCTTCAAATGGAAGGAAGATACAACCTCCTTTGAAGGCTCCAACCTTCCCTAGCACCACCCAACCTCCCTTTTTATGACAATTACTTCAATCTTCAAATATTCATAATCTTCTTTGGATTATACTGCATATCTTCATTTACTTTCTTGGCCTATGAATCTATTATTGATCTTCATATTTCAAGTATAGAGGAACTGCTTCTTTCAACAAGAATTTCCGTTTATATAGTCTTCCAATGGTCATGTACAACTGAACAATTGCACCTCTTCAATATAGGAGTGTATATCTTCATTATAAGTATGTGCCTTTTCAATATAAGATATTAATCATACTATTTTAATTAATACAATGTCAGTGAACCATTGTGCCTTTTATATCGTTTAGTTACGTTTTCAATTGGGTCAATATATTTTGAATATCATGATTTAATTCACTTTTTACCTTACCATAGCTAAATATCACCATGGTTTGCAAATACCATGTGCACATTGTTGAGGCAAAGATATGAATTATCTACTCAATCATTTTAGAATCTCGCCTCGCTATGAAAAGATAGTCAGGAATATCACCCTATGTTTTATACCCTCAAAAATATTTTCCCAATCCACAAGTATTAATTACAAGTGTTTAGGATATTTTTTTATGAAAAGCATGTTGCAAAATAACATTAAATTTTATATAATTTTCTGAAAATATATAGATTACAGAAAGTAAATGTGGAGATCAAAAGAAAAAGTAACCAAGTCACAGATACACACAAATGAGATAGAATATCAATCTGCTTTATTTCATTCCAAGAAATCAAAAGTATCTTTCTTTGTACAAAATCCCTGTGAGGGCATGGACCAAAGTCTAATTTAGAGATCCCCGATGAAAACCATACAAAAAGACTCCGACAAGAAGTAAAAATTGAACTTTATAATCTGGATCAACTTGCCACAGACTGTTGCCAATTTGACTCAGCACAATATCCTTTATCAGCTATGAAACGTAATCCATAAATAAACAAGTATACACAAACTATCAAAGATAGATCAACACCTTTAAAACACACATATGAATGATTTGGTTAAGTTATGAACCTTGTTGTCTACAATAGGACCCTGCTATCAAAAAGAGAATTAGCCTCTGAATGAACTCAAAAATGAATGAAAAATGAAACTATCTCATGAAAACAAAAGAGCAAACCTTAGTATTGCTTTCTCCTTCTATTATCCCTTGTTCTTCCTTCTTATTTAGATTATATGCATTCCAAATAAGTTGAAGTAGTTCAAATACTTTATTTAGTTAAGTTACTTAAACTTAACTAATTTTAGTTAGGGGAAGTAATAATGATAATAATAGTTAAGGGTCTTTATTTAATAATAACTAAGTAGGTGGGACCCCTTGTGACTCCCTTCTTTTATTCTTTACAAAAACAAACACAATTGGATAATCATTTAAACACATGCCGCCTTGTAGTTCCCATAAATACTTTCAAAATTTGAATATTAAATATTATAAATATTTCAAATCATATCCAAAATATGTAAATATTCACATCATCCAAAAAAAATAGCTTGTTGTCCAAAACTTTATGCAGACTACTGTCTTCAACAACTCAATCATAAATCCATAAATTAAAATCCATATTTTCCACTTTGAGAGGTATCTTTCTTCTATCACTATTATCCCCTTTGGACTTCCCAGAAGTATCCTTTGGTTGATTCAAACATTGAGGCTTAATCTCACTAATAACATGGGAACAATCGTCCTTCATATGCATACGGGAGGACACTGATTTTGATGAGTCATTTGAAGGAGATGAAGGGGATGCAACAACTTTTCCCTTGTCTTGCACATGGGGGACATCGGTCTTAAGCCTTTTTCTAGCATGAGAGGATTGAACAGGTAAATGCACAAGGGAAATTTGAATATTAGGATTTACAGGTGGAGGAGGAGGCAATGCCAAGTTGGGCCAACCATGATGTTGAGAGACTGTCGGATTGAAAATCTCTTGACATCCATCATTCACAGGGACTTCTAGTTGTAAGGATACATGAGGAGACACATGAATACCAGGGATATTTTGAGGCTGAAAGGGAGGTCTATCTGGTCGAGGTTGAACTATCCCTTTCCCAATCCAATTGAAGAACCCAACTTGAAACAATTGGTTCAAATCTTGGGGGTTAGCATCAAAATGAATTCAGAGTCTAGGCCTTCTAGGACCTCTGTTCCAGTTACCTCTTCCTCTATTGTTTCTGCCATCGCTTCCCCTGCTGAAGAAACTCATCCTGTATGAAGGAATTCATTAGTAACTAGCCCTTAACAGACCATACATGAAATTTTGTTTACATGAAACAAATTTTGGCTCAGAAATTGACATGAGACCCATGCAAATCAATCCATAATAAATTATTTAATAATTTCCAAGTGAGCAGGGGGTGGATAGGGTTCTTGGGACATCTAGAGGGATTGTAATGAGTGAAAAAGTGGTAGCATGACAGGGGATAAAAACATGAGTACTTCTCAACAATTCATTAAATAATTTAACTGTGTAATCAATACCAAAAATATCAGCTGCCACCTATTTCTATACCATATCTTTGTCATTTTTATACATAGCTTTTAATTTATTTTATAGAGCAGGTCATGTAAAAATGAAATTGGGATTATGAGGGGGGTATAATGAGCGAAAAAGTGATAGTATGAGAGGGAAAAATATGGGTACTTTTCATAAAAATAATTCAAATCGAACATCAATGATAACTCTATTCAGACCTCATAATCCAATAAGCATCCACTTTAAAAACCAAAACCATTTAGTTGTCCCTTATTTATAGACATAATGCTTGCCGACTTCAAATAAAATACAATTCATATTCCCATAATACTTCAATTATAGCAGTCGTTGCATCTATACAATATCTATAAAACAGTCATAGTAACATCATTGCCAATTTCATAATAACATTATAACCCTTTGAGCCCATGTTACAATGCTAAACCCCTTTTCTTTTTAAAACCAAATAGAAATATGCACAACGATTCCAACCATCCACATCCAATATTATATTTATTAAACTCAAATAAGAATAGGCCCAATATCAACCACCAGCTGTCGACTTTCCAACATTGTTTGACACCATATATTGGTCATTAAAACTCATAATCGGGCCTCGATTCAATCATACATAGGTGCTTATTAACATAATCAACATAAGTCTTGATTCAAAACAACATTCAACCAATAACATGCAACTCTGAGCCTGAGATTCGTGTACAAACTTATTTTAAAATAAATTCCCAACAAGAGACAGAGCCAAATAGTGCCTGAGGAAAAACATAACCAAGTCGTGCCCAAGGAGAAACAAAGCCAAGCACACACATGTGTCTTTAATCCTTAACGAAACCAAGATCATGTTTAAGGTTTAACACAATAATGGAGGTAAGAGAAAATAGCTCGACCACATGATAGTCTTTGAGACACAAACTATTTGTTCCCTTTAAAAATGTTATTACAGAGAGGTAACAAGAGATGGCTCAATCAAAGAAGAGTTTTCGAAAACACAGATCACTCTTGCCTTTTTTTCTTTTTTAAAAATTTTATCACAGAGAAGTAACAACAAATAATCAAGGAATAGTTTTTGAAGAAACATAGAGCCCGTGCCATTTCCAAATTCACCACAGACACATAACCTTTAAAAATCTTGACAGTGAGGGTTACCAAACATAACATTCAGCCACCTCCAACGGAGATGAGAGGATGCAAATGCTTAAAATACTATGAAGAGAATGCTCGAACACAACATGTGACTAACCAAAACATAACGAACTTCCATTTAAAATTTTGGGTGATTCCCAAGACCTGACTGTGCAATGCTTTCTAGCAACAGTGATAGCAAGGGTAATGCCATGACAAATGATATCTCGGGGTTTAGCCAGAACGAAGCAAGAACACTCCAACTCTTAATAGTCGCATTGCAACCCGGAGGAACGAAACGTATCAACCATCAAGACGAAAAGGAGTGACAAGAACTTAACACCAAGACTAGTTGTAAAACCCATGCACCAAAAAACCCAGAGCTTGCTAAACTATCATCGTAATTTTCCACAGAGAAATAGACCAAAACCCCAATATGACCGAACATGTTTTAAACAATGAACCAATTCACAGGCTACACAAAGCAATAAAATCCATTTATTTTCTTTAAAACACCAACATTCTAGAGTATTCATAGAAGAAACCATAAGAACAACACTGATACACAGTCGGAAAGCTTAAGAAAAACACAGACCTCATGCAATTCTGAGCCAAAAATCGATTCATAACACAAAGGAACCATCATGGATGGAAAATAAAGAAACCATGCCTAGAAAATCTTTCTTGAGGGAGAGAGTTGGACTGTATTTTCCTTTCACAATCAGAAATCACGGAGCATCAACAACCACCAGAGCGAAAAAACCAAATGCTAGTATGGCTAGGGTGACGAGCTCGAGGGTTGTTTGAGTGACATGCAGTAAATGCACATCGCTTCCTTCCCCGACCCTATTCAATTCAACGCACAATCCAACCAATCCATGATACCATCAACCATTAATTCAAACAAAAATCCCATTTCTATATCCATTGCATAGTGCGCCACCCTAAGTCATGTCAAAATCATTTAACAACAACCATATGCTATAATGTTACCATATATGCCTCACACATAATCCTTTAATCAAAGTGCATAATTCTAGCAGCAAGGTCTATACATCCTTCTCTTTTGTCAATCACATACAACCTTAGGGCTTATTCATAGTCTTTTTTTTTTCTTTTTGTTTAAGCTCCCATATCATCCTTTTGTAAAAAATCATATGTGAAATAATCAACAATGTTTAATGCATAAACATAACACCTTTAAAAAATAATCTTTTTATCCATAGTACTAGGCGATAAGTTGCAAGTGACTATCAAAACCATCTAGCCATAACACATTCAACCAACCATCTTATGTTTCCATAACGAATAAAACCATGACATGAATCATCAACTGTAGAAGACTGTGTTGGAATCATTATAACAACACACAAAGATATAAGTGCACCACATTCATCATAGCGCCACTAGTCTACAAAGGGGTCCCACCTACCAGTTTATTATTATTATTATAAATAAATAATAGAACTTAGCAATCATTTGCGAGAAGTACTCATCGTTGCAATTTTAAGCATCAACACACATACCTTGTGTTTTTTCACCTTTTACCTTTTTCTTTAACTCCACTTTCACTTTTACCTTTTTATTTAATCCAATTTCACTTTCACCTTTTTCTTTATTCCACTTTCATATTTACTCCTCTTTTATGTAAACTCCACTTCCACCTAACTTTTCAACTTTTGTTATTTATTAAATTCATATTTATATTTAGTCCACTTTCATTTCCACTTTTGCGTAAACTCCATTTCCACTTAACTTTTCCACTTTTGTATTTATTAAATTAATACCAAGGTCACAATTATATTAAATCACTTACTAACCTTTGACATATATTTGATCACTTACTAACCTTTGACATCAATGACATTTTATTCAATAATTGACTGCTTAAGTGGATCTAACCGTTGGTGGATGTTGGAAATTGTTTGGGTTTGAAGGGTTGTCCAAGTTCAGCCTAGCAAAAATGATGACCAAAACTTGCTACAAAATATTGACTACTATGTTGATCTGATAGACTCAAGGGTTCTTGGTATTGCATCAACAAATTTCCCTTCAACTACACTTTGAAATGATAGTGCATGAGAAAACATTCAAGAGGGAGACTCACCAGTATTCATTTTGTTCATCACGATCATGTCTAAATGGAATATATAGTCACCAGAACAACTCGACCCAACCAATGTAGTAATTTAAATTGTCTCATTCTTTCATTCTTTCAAAGTAATCGACTAGACGATCCCCTGTATTCTGGTAGTCCACTGCGTTCCTATAACTCAATATTCATGTAGATTTTATTGCAGTTCCATGTCATACTCCACTATGGTACTTCTTGTCTTCATGTTGACATCAATGCCAACACGATATTTCCATCACATAAAATTGAGCACATAAACACTATAAATATAGGATATATGTGCACATTTGAAGAGTATCCAAAAAAGAAGATCAAGTCTAAGGTGCACAAGAGAATATGAAGAGTATTCTTGGGGTATAAAGGTTCAATAAGAGTCTTTCTTGGTGTTTTAAGGGTGCACTAAGAAGGACTAAGGTCTATGATGTTGCAATGTGCGTTGTTTTGAGGTTGTGATGTTGTAGTCTAGAATTATATTCCGAGAATGATGTTATGAGGTTCGCTAGGGCATGAAGGCTAAATATGACTAGGGTTTGAATCTATGTATGGGGTATGAAGCAAAGAGAGGTTTCGGAGAATGAAAGTTAAGGGTATGATGATGCTATGAAATTCATGGATTATGAAGGATGTAAGCGAAGTCAAAATTATTCTTTGTATGAATATCTTAGATTTTTTCCTATACATGTCTTACTAAGTTGGTTCTCAGCTGGGGATATTGGTGTCTCCAGTAGGTTGGTGCCTACATAATATCTTAATGAGTTGGTGCTCAGTTGATGATATTGGTGTCTACAATAGGTTGGTCCCTACATAATATCTTTCCGAGTTGGCGCTAAGGAGATTGATGTCTCCAGTAGGTTGGTGCCTACAAGATTTGTATCATGATTTGAGTTTTCATGCATTTACTGTTTTAAATTTAATGAATGATTGATGAATTCTCAATTAAAGTAAAAATTATCTTATATTGATTCAACCCCCCCTCCCTCTCAATATAAGCATAAGTTTAATAATTGGTATCAGAGAAGGTTCATTTAGAAACAATATAACCATTATAAGGTAGTTCTTGGGAGCACATATGGATTGTAATGAACGTCTCTCTACAAACAAAGCTCCTTTGTTCAATGGAATAAACTATGTATCATGGAGTATAAGAATGAAGACATATTTGATGGCCCTTGGGTTTGGTATCTAAGAATCAATCACAATAGGTTATTATGGGAACGAGTCAAGTGAAAACAATGTAAAAGCAATAGATGTCATCTTGAGTGGCCTATCATATTACGAGACTATCAATATAATGCAATATACATTAACTAAATAGATTTGGGACAAGCTACAAAAAAATTATGAAGAGAGATTCAATGATTGTTCCAGTTCTGAATCAAATGCAGAAGAAGCATAATTTGTGGGAAAGCTAAAAGGAGGACCTGACAAATACAAAGGAAAGCTACCCTTCAAATGCTTTAATTGTGGTAGAATATGACATTTTTCTACTAAGTGTCCATATGAAGAAAGGGAATATATTGACGATAAAGAAGAATCTCTCTCCATAAACATAGAAACAAATCCCTCTAATGAATAAAATGAATATAATTAGAAAGAAAATCTAGATTCAGAAGAATAATATCTTGAAACATAACTTGTTAATTCTGTAGAAGAAATAGACAGACTTACTAAAAATAATATAAAGCAGAAGGAGCAATTGCAAAAACATGAAAAGAAGGATCATGATCTTCAAGAAACAAAGAAGATAATTATCACCCTGAAGATTCATCTAGAAGAAGCAGTGATAGGTCATCTCAAAGAAAAGGAAGAAACTTGTGAGAAGTTAAAGTCTAAAGTTGTCTCATTAAATGAGGATATGAAGAAGTCAAATGCTCAGTTGAAGTTTGAAAAGAGCACTACAAATTTAAATGAGATCCTCTGTTGCCAAAGGTCACCATTCATCAAGACAGGTCTTGGCTACGACGGAAAACAAAAGATCCCTGAGGGTGATGCAAGCACTAAGGTCACAAATCCATCTGAAAAGGAAAATGAAGAAAAGCCTAAAATCTATGCTAATATTCTAAAAGGCTCCATCAAGAATGAAAGCAATAACAAGAAAGGAAATGATGGCCAACATAAACCCAATTCTTCTGACAAGAACAACAAGAATAAGTTTAACAATTGGTATAAGGATGTAGACTTATCTAATGGCTATTGGTTTTGACTTTTTCCCTGGGTATACAACCCCAAAAACTCCACCAATAGATAACGCTGAGAAGAAGACTAGTGAATATAATGCAAAAGCCATGAATACTATCTTGTGTGGTCTATCAAAATCAAAATTGGTCAAGGTGATTCATTGTGAATTGAAAAAAGATATTTGGGACAAACTTCGAAACATGTATGAAGGTGATGACAAGGTCAACAAAGAAAAGCTCCAAACTCATAGAAGACGATTTGAGAGTTTGAAAATGAAAGATGAATAAAATGTCGTATCTTATTTCCTTCAAGTGGATGAAATTGTCAACACCATCAAAGGACTTGGTGAGAAGGTTGAAGAACCAATGATTGTGAAAAAGGTGCTAAAGTCTCTCTCCTTAATATTTGATGCCGAGGTCTCTGCCATTGAATAAATGAAGGATCTAGAGAAACTAACTATGGATGAGCTACATGATACTCTCACTGCATATGAGATGAAGTCAAAAAAATAAAATCTAGCATTGAAGGAAACAACTTTCAAAGAATCAAAGAAGACAAAAGGACTCAAATTCTATGATTTTTCCAACCACGAATTAGATACAAAAGAAGCACAATTTGTGAGAAAGCTAAAAAAAGAATATGACAAACACAAAGGTAAGATACCCTTCAAAAGTTTTAATTGTGGTAGAGTAGGACATTTTGCTACTAAATGTCCATATGAAAAAATGGAAGATAGTGATGATGAGGACAATAATGATAAAGAATAACATAACAATAAAATAAAACCTTATAGACACAAAAGAGGAAAATATACTAAGAAGAAGAGTTTCTACTCTAGAGAGGACAATAGCTTGTCTGAAGAAAGTGATGGATATGTTTCTGATATTGACAAAGAAGAATTCCTCTTCATAGCCATGGATATAAATTCTATTGATAAATAAAATGAAGGCAATTAGAAAGAAAAACTAGATTAAGAAGAAGAATACATTGATGGGGAAGTGAATATTGAAGAAGAATTGTTAGTGCCTTAGAAGAAACATATAGACTTAGGGGAAAGAATAAAAAGTAGAAAGTGAAATTGCAGAAATATGAAAAGAAGGATCAGGGTCTTGATGAAACAGGAAAAATAATTATCATCCTGAAGAATCAACTAGAAGAGGAAAAAATGATAGAAGAAGTGGTGAGAATCTATTTAAAGAAAAATGAAGAAAATTGCAAGAAACTAGAAGATGAAATAATTTCCTTAAGAAATGAACTAGAGAAAACAATTGATTAGTTGAATAGAAGCTTGAAGTTTGGAAAGAGTACTAAAATATTAGATAATATTCTCAATTTCCAAAGGTCACCATTCATCAAGACAAGTCTTGTCTATGAATAAAAACACAAGATACCCAAGGAAGATGCAAGCACTAAGGTCACAAAGCCATCATAAAAGGAAAATGAAGAAAAACCTAAAATCTATGTCAATATTCTCAAATGCTCCATCAACAATGAAAGCAACAACATGAAATGAAACAATGACCAACAAAAATTTGATTCTTCTCACAAGAATGAGTTTAGAAGAGTTGTTCCACCAAAAAGACCTTTCACAACCCGATACCAAAATCTCTTTCTTGGCAATTGTTTTTCTTGCAATAATTTTGGTCATAAAACAAACACTGTAGAGTTTATACAAGAAGTGACGGTGTGAAAAACATAAATAGAGGTCCTTACAATACCTCAAAGGATGATTATGTGAGAAACAAAACTAGAATTTCTCATGAGTTTGCTAACATAAATTACAATTCATTTGTTTCTCTACTTGAATACGATATTGAATGTTATAAGTGCAATAACTATGGGCACATAACACATGACTGTAGAAGCAACATAATAAAGTCTCCTAAACAAAACAAGGAAGAAGATGTTTTTACCAAACATAGAGAATAATACACAATGGTGTGGAAAGTGAAATAAACAAAACCAAAGAAGGAAGAATGTGGACTTGCAATGTATGGTCAAAACAAATGAAGCCACTGGAATATTGATAGTGGATGTTCAAAACACATGACATGGGATTAGAACAAATTCCTCATCCTAAAGGAAGAAAAATGAGGCAATGTTATCTTTGGGGATAATGCTTCTGGAAGGATAGTTGGAAAAGGCACCATTAGTCTTGATAATGGAAAGAATAAAATGCATAATGTCTTGTATGTGGAAGGGTTAAAACACAATCTTCTAAGTGTTAGTCAAATTTGTGATCAATATTACAACCTCACATTTTATTCTAAAGGATGTGAGATAAATAAAGCAGGTTCAAGAAGATTAGTGATCACAAATGCAAACAAAACCCCGAGCAATGTATACATTCTTGATGAAGACAAAGGAGAAAAATGTTGTATGGGAGTAATATCCCTCTCATATTGTTAGTAAAGGGAAGCACAAGCTTAGGGGGAGCATCCCTTTTCCATTGATCTCAAAAGGGGAGAAGTTGCAGACAAAGGAAGAATTGCAGACACAAGGAAAGTTACAGACAAGGGGAGTATCGAAATTGACTAAGGATTGCCATCAATGACAAAGGGGGAGATTGTTGGAAATATTTTTTTCATTGATGTCAAATATAGGGCGAGATTGTATATGTTCAAGATAAATATTGCAAGATGGAGATTGTTGGAAGTATTATTTTTGGATTTTTTGATGCTCAGTTTGGATACCCTATCTTTGAAGGAGTTTTTACTCTAAACACCTAGCTCAAATGGGAGCATATGTTATATGGTTGGAAATATTATTCCTAGACCTTTCCAATGGTATATGACACTCCCTCTAAATCCTTAGGAATGAGGAGATATGAATTTTTCTGTCAGACAACCCAACCAAAAAGTTCAAGTCGACTCAGCCAGTCTTTACAGGTGAACCCTAAAAGTGAGCACAAAAACACTATAAATACAAGATAGATGTGCGCATTTGAAGAATATATAAGAAAGAAGATCAAGTCTGAGGTGCACAAGAGAAGTTGGAGAGTATTTTTTGGGTCTAAATGTGCAATAGGAGCTCTTCTTGGAGTTTTAAGGGTGCGCTATGAAAAACTAAGGTTTATGATGTTGCAAAGTGCGTTGTTTTGAGGTTGTGATGCTGCAATTTGGAATTATATTATGGGAATGATGCTATGATGTTCACTATGACATGAAGCATAAATCTTACTAGGGTTTGAATCTATGTCTAGGGTATAAAGCAAAGAGAGGCGCTAGAGCATGAAAGTTAAGGGTATGATGATGCTATGAAATGAAAGAATTATGAAGCATGCATGTGAAGTTATAAGTAATGTGTATGAAGATATTAGATTGTTTCCTATACATGTCTTACTAAGTTGGTACTCAACTGAGGAGATTGGTGTGTCTAGTAGGTTGGTTCCTACACAATATCTTGTTGAGTTGGTGCTCACTTGAGGATATTGGTGTCTTTGGTAGGTTGGTGCCTACATATATCTTGTTGAATAGGTGTTCAGTTAAGGAAATTGATGTCTCTAGTAGGTTGGTGTCTACAATCTTTGTAATCATAGGTTGGTGCCTAAAGACATTTATAAAGATAAGTTTTTGTGGTTTTCTTCCGCAAGGGTTTCCACATGAAACTCTGTGTACCACGATTTGAACTTACATGCATTCACTGTTTTAAAGTTAATGAATGATTTATGAATGCTCAATCAAAGAAAAAATTATCTTATATTGATTCACCCCCCTCTCAGCATATGCATAATTTCAACATTAACAACTTTGTTCTTCTCTCATTTTGATAGATTTATACCTTTCATACAACCCCATTGCAGCTTAAAGGTCTTGGAGAAAAAGAATATCAATTGAATTTGGTAGAGAGGGAAACCAATTGACTATCCAAAGATTGACAAGTTGACACAAACATGATTAGAGCTCATACTTCAAAATGAACAACCAAAAGAACAAACATATCGTATTTATTGTAATCATGCTTTTGAATAAGTTATATTTGATGATTAAATAGTCTTGGTATTTTTGTATTGATTGAGAAAAAAGTTTAAATTGTATGAGTTATGAAGAATAAAAGAAAAAGTCATGGTTTTATTTTTACAAAAATTGATAATAATCATTTTTATTCATATTTATAAATTATTATAATAACTTTTTTTTATATAAAATGTAAATGAAATTATATTTAAATACTGAAATGTAATAGATAAATTTGAATAAATTTCATATAATTTCATAACTACAGTTTAATTTTGACTAGATTTCATGAAAAAA
>ML777186.1:928610-943125 GCA_009831015.1 Picea engelmannii
ATATATATATATATATATATATATATATATATATATATATATATATATATATATATATATATATATATATATATATAGTTGTGTCGTGTTTCCATTCTAATGTAATCTAGAATGCGCCATAGCACTGGTAAACTCAGTAAACTCTTAACACTATTATTTTGTGTACACATGTATAACTGGTGCGCTCCCAATCAACCATAATCTAGAATGCACCATAGCAATGTACAATGTGGTGTGGTGAAGAGATTTGCATTTATAATCAAAGGATCAAACTAAAAAATCATCAAATTGAATTTTTATTGAGTTATTCTCTGTAGACCGCCAGGCTCAAACAAAAATCTTCCCAGTCTTATTCTTTTAGGCCAACAAGTTGCAAGCTTCATGTTACACATTTATTCTAACTGAACCTTAAAAATTATGTGTTATATCTGATGTAAATGTTTGCCAGAGATCTCTAGATCATGATTTCATACTTGAAGTTGTAGAAATTTAAATGTAGTTTGCATTTATGTTATACTTTGAGATCACGGATTTAGGAAAAATTTGTGCCACTAGATTAGATTGTGCTTGTAATTCTGCTGATTGTGTTAAATTTTTATTGATTTGGCATTAACTCGTTATATGGTAGTTTAGTAATTGTTGTATTCAATAGTCAATTGACCAGAGAGGTAGCCTCTCCAAAAACAAATCTTATATTCAATTTAGTTATCCACACCGCCAACATAATTGGGAAGCAAGCTATGAATTCTCAGACAATCAAGTTAGTAGCTGTACCAATTGATATTTGCAGAAATTGACAACGATTATTTGCAGAAAATGAGGCAATGTTATCTTTGGGGATAATGCTAGCTAGTTCCACAAGAGATGAAGATAACATGAAGGCTCAGATTGATCATATTGGTAAGGAGGATAAATATCACACATTTAAATGTGCCCAAGAGATTGAGAAAGAAGAGAATTCGGTGGAATTGCTCAAAAATTTCAGCCAAGGAGATGAATATGAGGCAACTGTAGAATTGGGATCTACAGCAGAAGGAGATGAGCATTCAAAGGAATGGCTCAAATTTTTCAGCTAGGAAGTTGAGAAAGATATGATTATAGAATGTGGACCTACAACAGAGGAGAGAGCAATAGATAGCATGGATTTTGCTGATCTGTGTGAAGAAATGGAGGCCCTAGAGAGAAGGGTAATGATGCAAAGCCAACTAATCCAACAAGTCAAGTTAGAAATTGATAGAAAGGAGATGCAACGGAATGAGATGAAGGAGAAGAGCTAACCAGTGGACCAGTTGCACAAATAAATAGAGGAGATAAAGAGATTTATGTTGGAAGCAACACAAGAAGCAGTCATCAAAGAAGGATGGAATAGAAGAGGACCTACAAGAGCAGTAGGGTAGCAGAGACAGCAAGGAAGAGGAGCAGATGAACAACTCCAAGAGAAGATATGGGACCCTGGAGGATCTCAACAACAAAGTAGAGGGATCCATGAGAAGGAGCTCATGATTTTCCCATAGTGGAGTATGATGCAGGAGAATCTTCATCAAGCACACATGGAGAGAGAGCTCAACGCCTTAGCACACCTTTGAATCAATTCGAAATATGAAACACGAGTGTTTCCTGCAAATATTTCTTGAACTGATTGAAAACTGAAGAAGATCAAAACACTCATGTTAAATGATCACAAATGATCTGGGAGTTTCACTCCTAGACTTTAATGTAACGATTCTTAAGGGGTAGTTAGCTTCTTTCAAGAAGAGAGGTAGTCGGAGGGAACCCTAGGAACCCTCTTGTATATGTAGATGCATTGTATGCCCAAATGAGGCTGCTAGAGGAGTATTGTTACTGAATAGGAGGTAGCTAGAGGAGGAAATAAGAGATAGAATAGTTCTTTGAGGGAGCTTGAGAGAGATGAGACTCTGATACATTCCATCCTGCACATATTGTAATTGTACATTCATCTTAATAGAAAGAAAGAAGTTTTTCCTGCATATGAACTTTCTGTGTGTTTATGTGTATCTGATGAATGTTATCTGTGTGTGTTTATGTGTATCTGATGAATGTTATCTGTGTTTGTTTATGTGTATCTGATGAATGTTATCTGTGTGTGTTTATGTATGCTATAGATGCATGACAGGTTTCATCTGCAGTAGGAAGATATATTTCTCTATATTTGTTGAGTTTGAAATATCATTCTGAGTTCTTTAGGCTATGCAAGCATTGCACAACATAAATTTGAGGTTTTGTAGCCAGTGCAATGAGTGTGCATCTGAACTCTATTGAGTTCAAAAAGAACATGCCAAGAGGGTGTACCAGTGCGATACCAACTCAAGGGAAAACTCAAGGTTGTTGAATACCTTAGAGGAGAAACCGTGCAAAAGAAGCACATAAAGAAAGAGTCACTAAGAATTTTGTAGAGCTCTACTAGGTGGGAATTGAGCAGGTGTAAGCATGGATAGAATAACTCTCTGTTGAGTTCAAAGAAAAGAGTATCAAAGAAAGGTACTCGCAGATTTTTTGAATACTCTGTAAGCTCTGCAAGTGTGAATTGAGAAAATGTTGTCGAGAAGGCACGAGAATCCCTTTGAGGAGTAAAGGGACTGAAACCTTAGAACTTAGCACGCAGAGCACAAATGTGCACCATAGTCGAGGAAAATATTCATTGTCAAAGTGTAGGAGGAAAAGCGGATTTGGGATGCCTTTCAACTGGTTTCGCATGAGAAGTTTCAAAGACCAAAACCTTTGAACACTTATAAAATTTCCCAATTCTGGAAGAACAAAGAAGCTCAGGAGGAGAAGCGACAACAACCATCAGATCAACTACATGAAGAGGTCTGGTCCGTTAGATCAAGGTCTAGGACGAAGAAGGAACACGTGAGGATAAGAAATATATCCCAGACGTAGGATCTGAGTGCAGAGGATTGACAGTCGTCTGATTTAGGTAAAGTGCACGGGCCTTAACCCTTGGTGTGCACAGGAGAGCGGAGTTTCCAAAGTCCCGAAGTGATTAGGGACTGTCCATCATCTAGAGGGAAAGGTGGCGCAAGATCTACAACTTCAAAAGTTTGTAGACCCGGAGAGAGTGAAATCATCGAGGAGTGGATCATAGTCGTTGATCACCAGGGGGATACATGTCAATAGATCTGAGGCTTCGGGGAAAATCACTTCGAAGATTTCATTTGAAGAGTTGAAAATCCCAAACCTCGAAGGGATTAAGTGAATCTGGGTCGTCATATCTAGAGGGACACGTGGCAGAAATTTGTTGTCTTCAGGTGAGGGCACTCTGGGAGGAAGCGAAAACTGAGAGTTGAAACTCTCGAAGCCCGAAGAGAGAAGTGAATTATAACTGTCAATCTGTGAGGGACACGCGTCGACAGATCGTCGTCTTTGGGTGAAATCAATCTCAGAGAAAGCGATGATTGAGAGTTGAAACTCCCGAAATATGAAGAGTGAAGTGAATTTTAGTCGTCGATCTGTGAGGGACACGCATCGACAAATCGTCGTCTTCGGGTGAAAGCACTCTGGGAGAAAGCGAATATTTAGAGTTGAAACTCTCGAAACCCAAAGAGACGAAGTGAAACATATCCGTTGATCTGTTAGGGACACACATCGACATATCATCGACTTTGGGTGGAAGTACTGTGGAGGAAGTGAGAGTTGAGAGTTGAAACTCTCGAAACCCGAAGGGAGAAATCAATCATAATCGTCGATCTGTGAGGGACACATGTTGACATATCGTCAACTTCGGGTGGAATTACTGTGGAGGAAGTGAGAGTTGAGAGTTGAAACTCTTGAAACCCGAAGGGTGAAATCAATCGTCGATAGATTGTGGGGATATGGGAGTGTGTGTGAAAGGAGGAAAAGGGTCGTTGGCTGATAGATGAACAAGGAAGATAGAGCATAGATTCTAGCTGTTGATCAAGATGCATCACCCAGGATTGAATATCAACGGTCATGCTTAATTGTGGGGCCAGAAAGTGCTCGTTTTTAAAATTATTAGAGCGGGATGCAATTGAAACCACGGTATTACCAAAGGGACACGTGGCAATTGATAGTGAATTGCGGGGAAAAAAATGGTGTGGTATCAAACCACTTTTGGCCGCTCCGCAATCATGTATTTATGTGAGGTCATAACCCGAGGTCATATGTGAAGGAAGGGACCTAGCCAGGGGAGCTAGGGTCTGTTATTCAAATTCTTTGAAGGGGTCAGGAAAGATCCCACGGGTTTGACAGAACCTGCACTTTGAAGAAAATGAGACATGTGTAGATTGATTTGGGTCTAATAAAGGCCCGAAGATTCGATTTGACTCATTGATTTGAACTATCCTAGACTGGGAGGTCGCGCAGCCCTGTGGAGAGAAGGGGGGTCTGCATCAGCTTTGCTCCAAATTGTGTGATGCCATTAGGATAGGGTTAGTGTTATGTATATGGTTAAAATATCCAAAAACAATTACCCACTGGTGTGAGTGCCTTAACACTCACCCTTTGTGATTCAAGCGAAGTAAAGGGCTCCATTAATTAGAGGCAATGAACCATAAAACCTAGATATGTTAGACAAGTTGATGGTACATATTTATTTTGTGTTAGATCACATGATGACAAACTAAGTAGATGGGTTTCTTGAAAAATTTATAAAGGGGTTCATATGCGAATGTGGGCGTGTTGCAAAGTCATCATAACATAATTTACTTGAGACTTGTTACATGTGATGGTGGGTGGGTAAAGTTATTATAATTTACTTGAGACTTGTTACTTGTGATGGTGGGTGGGTAAAGTTAATAAATTAAAATGAGAAATAAATTTATTGAGATTTAATATATTAAAAGAGAAATAAAAACTATAAAGGAAAAATAAAATTACGTCGATTCATTTTAAATCTAAATACTTAAATGAAAAAAATATATTTGAGAGGACAAATACTTAGAAATATATAAAAAAAATCGTAATAAACTTTTGGTATGGAGTGATGGTTACGGACAATTAAATAGAAATACAAGTAATCACATTATTGTTGGGAGAAGTACATGGTCCCTTTGACCGACCAAAACCAAAACTCAATTTTTATGGTGCTTCAAGAAATGGCATAGAGAGAGTACAATATGATGAGGAAAAGCACACACATGTACATCCTCACTCCCCTACCATGTGTGTGGTATGTCCGTAAAGATACACATGCACATCCCAAACCCCCAAAGAGGTTGTGCAGTAAGATAATTTAGTCCATATATTAGTTAATTTTTTTCTCATTTAAATTAAGATATAGCTTGGTTTTGTCTTGCAAATTGGACAACTACTTGATTTCAAGTTACAATAGTGGTTTAAATTTCCTTAGGAGATAAATGATCTCCTTTCTTAGTTGTTGTTACCTAAGGTTTAGCTAGGATATGGATGATACTAGGGAGACCGTGGTAACCATGCAAGGCTTTAGTTACAATAATGAAAGTTAAAAATCCTTTCCTCTCTCTTTATTTATTTGGTTTCCTTTATAATTTAAGGAAGTAAAATTTTCTTCACTTAGCTATTATTGTTGGTTTTTATTAACTTTACTACATGTTTAAAGGTAGTTTCATGGAGTGAATTTCATCATATAAAAATATTAGATCTTGTGAGGCCATTAAAACTTATGCTCTCTAACTTATTTTGTAGTAAGATAAGTTTTGGGCTACTAGGTACACAAAGGTGGATTCATGGAGTGAATCTCATCATATGAAAATCTTAGATCTTGTGAGGCCATTAAAGCTTATGCTCTCTAACTTATTTTGTAGTAAGAGAAGTTTTGGGCTACTAGGTACACACACATGGAGGGACTTTTCAGACTTTCTAAAATTTAAACATGGAGGGACTTTTTAGACTTTCTAAAGTTTCATATATGTTCATTTCCCTCCATAGCTCTTACTTTATTATTTCTTTTTCCTTTTATAACATTCATTATTTCCCTTTTATCATTATTCTTATAATAATATTTTTATAAATTATTTTTTCTTATATAATTTATTTATTACCTTCCTAATTTTTCATTTATTTAATTATTCCTCCTCTTTTAAACATGCACAACCTTTTTTCTTCTCTTTAATAAAAAATAATAATTAATATAAAAAATAACATTTTCTCTTCTCTTTAATAAAAGAAAAAGTTAAATAATTAATATAAATAAATTATTAAGATATTAATTTTAAAGTTTTTTTTTTCCACATAAAATTTCTCTTATATATTCATACAAAGTTTCCATTCAAGATACAAAATATCCATAAACATATACTAGACATCCTGAAATTCACACCATCGTAGTGAATATTTAACTAAAGCATATATGTGAGTGTCTCTCACCATAATAAATAGTCCTAGCAAACCTCTAATGAATTTAAGAGAAACAAGACTCCTTACTGACAAAGATGTAGTTGGCCTTTCTTTTAACTGGACATAATAACTAAAGCAAAAAACTAACTACTATGTCAAGGAATTTTGAAGCATCAGAGGAGATTTAGAAATGAAAAATGACCCATATGCCCATCTTCCATCTGGTAGTAAATAATTTTCCCTTCCTAGTGCTGCAGAGCTCTTTTGGAATGCTCATCTTCCTTCTGATTATATTCTTTGTAGATGTGTGTGAATTCAAGATTCCTGAAATATTTGAGGTGGTCCTTTATCCGGTCTTTCCAGCACTCCAGGTTTAAGACCCGAAGGACAAAATTTTGATTTAACCAGTCAATGACAATTCTTGAGTCCCCAAATACTTGGAGGTATAGGAGATGTAGCCAAGATGCCAAAGTTAATAAAGCCTAAGCTCCCAATAATTCATCTCTTGTGTTCGTACCCGACCACAATTTAACATCCATCTAAATTCTATATGTAGATTTAACATGATGACTCCTCCCACACCACTTTTCTAGCCATGATCTTGAGAAGCCACATCAAACCACCTTGTTGGGACTCCCTCCTTAAGTACTGGCGATGTTCAATGGGGTTTGGTTGGGAGAGTTTGTACCTGAGTAGAACCTAGGCTCCCGAAGATCCTGTGTAGGATCGAGAAAGTGGAAGACCAACCTTTTTCAAATATAACCTTGTTGTGTTCCGGCCACAAATTCCAACAAATAATGGATGGTAGCATTGAGTGAGATGGTTATCTTCTTGACCATTCTTTAAATATGGTTTGAAGAGAAGAACCCGTCCAACTAGTGGTTAAGTTATAGGCTTTAAGAATCTGATTCCACACTTGTTGAGTGAAACTACAATGCATCATTATGTGTATCACAATCTCAATGAGACGAACAAAGTTCGCTCACACAAAGAATATCCAATATAAATAGGATAGTACATAGAACTCCATATAGGATAGTAATAATATGAATAATGAATAAGTTATAAGATGAATACAATGAGAATGATGGCCCATTTATATATCCTCATAGGGCATGCCCTTTAATGAATAGACACGTCCTTTAGATAAGACATGAATTTTGATTTGTGATGTGTTTAATTATTATTAATTATATCTATTTCTATATATATTGTATTCATAACATTGCATTACCCTTAAAAATGCTTTGTCCTCAAAGAATACTTTATGGAAGAATTATCTCTTGTTCTGGCTTGTAATTATTGTCTCTTGATTATTCATTCTTGAGTTAGTGATCGTTGAAGACTTGAGACGATGGGATCTTCTAATTGCTGAGAAAAACTATCGAATTGTAAAAGAGTCTGCCCACCCTAATTCAATCTTCTGCGGAATTGGGTATTTATAGGGTTCTTGGAAAAAAATTGATGTATTTTGACTCCCATGATAGCTTCTACTTTGAGCACCACTTGTAGTGGAAGTAATATTGTTTGACATATCGATCATTTGTTTATGTTGATACGTTGATTGGTTGAAGTATCAAATTTTGTGATTAGGATGTCAATAAGGCATCCTTGCAACTTGATCTTTACTTCATATACTTGTAGTTTTTTCTGATTAACTTTTGGAATTGAGTCTTCTTCATACCCTTGGCTTGTTTCTACTTCAACATTTGAAGACCTCTTTACATTAGCTAGATTTGTATCCTTTTGAGTTGTAAGGTTGACTACGTCTGTATTAATTCCTTTATCCACAATTGAGAGTTTTACATCTGAATATTTTTCTAGTTCCATAGGTTCAATCATTGTCTCTTTATCAACCAATGCTTCCTTGTTGATAAGTTGGTCTAACCTGTTCTGTAGTGACTTCTTATCACTCTTTAACTTCTTAATCTGTGTGATTAAACTTTGATTATGAATCTTTAGGAATGATTTTTCTTCCTTATCTGATTTGTTGACTTTGTTCTTGTCTTCCTTCTCTGATTCTTCTTCTTTCAACATTCTAATTTCTTCCAATAATATTTGATTAAGGTTCTTTAAATGCGATGTTTCTTTATCTTTTTTCTGATAATTTCTTTCCGATGTCTTGATTTTCTTGTTCCAACTTCAAAACACATTTTTTTCTATCCTTTGGCTTCATGATTTTTGTAAGTAGTTTTTTATTATGATCTCTTAGGAGATAAATCTCTTCGTCTTTTTCAATGATGATCTTGTCACTTTCTTTTTGTCAATCCTGCAAATTTTGTATTAATTTATGGTTATCTTGAAGGATCACTTCTTATACGTCCTTCAAGTCTTCTGATGATGGAGCTTCTGAAACTGACTTCATTGTAATGTCCTGCAATGTGATTTTCTTCTTCTTATAAGAAAATGTCAAAAAAATTCTCCTTATGTTGAAGATAAAAGTACCCAATGTATCCACTCAAGTTGACCCTAGAATTATATCAACATTGTCTTGATATATTGGTACAATATTGGATTGAGCTATGAATTTGTAATCACCGATAGATAGTTGTAGGTTTTTAATGTCATATTTCTCATCAGAAAGACACATGTCATTTTCAATTATATTTGGTTCTAAAACCATTAATTGGTTTGTCATGTCAACATTAATGTGATTTTTTCTAACGATCAGGCAAATAACAATGTTGATATTCTTTCCTTGAATAATCCCATTAACTTTTATTAAAAAATCTACATATTTTTTTATAAGTATAAGGAAATCTTCCTTGTTTTTCACCACCAAACTCCATTTTATATAAATATATGTTGAACCTATATATATATATATATATATATATATATATATGTAATCCAACTTTATAACATGATTCTTCACTTTATATTTTATTAATACTCTTTAGAATATATATATAATTTGTGTTTCCTTATTTCTCCATTTAACTTGTATTATACCTTATTACTTCTTTTAAAGAGTACTATAAAAACTCTCTCAATGCTTTCCATAATCAAAAGTAATTCGCCACCTTTAAAGAAACTTTAATGCATTAATCCTTTTCTCTTTATCTTTATATTTTAAAAGTAACTTAATAACCTTGTAGTTCTCCTTTTTAACACACTCCTTATAATTCTCCCCTTTTAATATATATATATATATATATATATATATATATATATATATATATATATATATCCTTAATTCCATTGAGTCTTAAAAAAAACTTTTAATAAACTTTTTCTTATAAACTTTTAATTATTTTTTAACTTTTAATTACATTTTTCTTATAAATGTTTAATTACCTTTTTTCTTTCAGTTACTTAGGTAATTATTCCACTTTTTAATTTTAAATAGGCACTAAAATATTTTGTTTTTTATATTCTCTTGATTTTACCTTATTTTACTATTGTTTAAAAAATGATTTTCAATATAAGGTAATTCGTTGATATTTTTTTGGTAATGCACCCTTACACCTTTTTAACTTATAATGGTGGCTAGTATAAGCAAGCGATGTTTATTATTCTTTGACAATTATTGCTTCCAACGTCACGACCTCTTAAAATGACAGACTTTACTTGATTCTATTAGTATTGTCGTTAGTGTAATTTATACTTAGGGATAAATGCACTTCTGGAGCCCAATACTAATGGTCTCGTAATAGCGTTGTTTAAATTTAGGTGGAAGGATCTATTTCAATTGACATCCAATATTTCCTCGAATTAGAATGCCTGCAATTCTGTTTAAATTGTTTAGGCGACTTCTTGAAACAACACACCCTTGTATTGGTGGCGGCCCAAAAGATGCAACCCCCTGAGTTTCTTCCTCGTCGATTATTTTTTCAGTGGAATTTGTCGCTTTTAGTTACCTTCGATAGTTCGATACATTGTGATTGAATGAGCCACAGGTGAAAATGAATCTTTCTTAACTCTATATTTCTGCAAATTTTATATGAACGATGGGTATCGATTTGGTCACAATACAACAATTGGAAATAATCACAGATGTCCCAATATGACAATTTTGCACACTTTCTTTAATTAGGATATGCCAAAACAAATTTGTCATTTATGATTGAGTACCTGGTTGTATTTAAGGAGACTAAGATTCTACCTTGCAGGAGAATGATTTTAATGGATTTTCTGGACTTTTAATACCAAATGTGACTTGATAAGATAGTGTTTTCAGTAGCGGAATTTCTTTATTTTTATGTTTTTTTTTGTAATTAACTTCTTGATTTCTATTTTTATGTCTTTTATCTTTCTTCCGCCCTTTGGTTTTTCGATTTTCTGGTTCTAATCTTGCCTGATTTTCTTTGCAACAAAAATACTATTTTTTCAAAGAAATTGATTTTTGAATGGCCAAAGGCATGGTTGGTGGTCAACGACTAGGATTTCTCAAAGAAACTCTTAAATGATGGGGTTGGCCAAAATCCGGATCGAGACTCACTTTGATACCAAATGAGACGAACAAAGTTTGCTCACACAAATAATATCCAATATAAATAGGATAATACACAAAAACCCATATAGGATAGTAATAATATGAATAATAAATAAGTTATGAGATGAATACAATGAGAACGAGGGCCTGTTTATATATCCTCATAGGGGTGCCCTTTCATGAATAGACATGTCCTTTAAATAAGACATGACTTTTGATTTATGATGTGTTTAATTATTTTTAATTATATCTATTTCAATATATATATATATATATATATATATATATATATATTGTGTTCAAAACATTACAATACCTTGTTGCTTGAGAGAGATGGTAAGATATGTCGATAACATTGAATTCTTACCCAATCCAAGTACTTCATCTTCTCCTAGACAGATAGAGTGCCATGTTCCTAGTTTCCAAGCAATCTAGTGAGTGACAACATCAAAATATTTTAAGAGACTTCTCCAACTATTTGAGACATTGTGTGTCCTAGCCGTGGAGCATCTCAACCAAGACACCACCGAGGTAGTGGGGAGGTATTTGTCTTTTAACACTTTGTGCCAGAGGTTGTCTTTCATCAAGCATCTCCACAAAGTATTTGCAGCCAAAGCTCTACTGAACACAAACAAATTCTTGACACCCCAGCCGCAAAAGGATTTTGGTTTCGCAATGTTTTCCCATTTACATAGGTAAATGCCCTCCCTTGCTCCGCTGTCCGACTACAAAAAATTGAACATCAATTTTCTAATCATGTTGAGAACAAATGTAGGAATAATGGTCACCGCCATCTAGAAAACTAGAAGGCTCTCAAGAACTATTTTGACAAGAACAAAATGCCCTCCTAAGGACAACCAACGGTGGCACCATAGACCAATATTTCTCTCGAACTTGTTGATGAGCCATCACCAGTCCTCAACCCTATAATCAATAGGCTTAAGAAAAAATCCCAAATAACGAAACCCTTTAATAAGATCCACAAATTTGTAAGGGAAGAGAGCCTTGAAACAAGTCAAGTCATCCTCCTATAAACCAGAGAAATGGAAAAATGACTTAAGTGGGTTTATAATCAGGCCATATGCTCTGCAAAAGGTAGAAATTATAGATTTTATTTCCTTCCATTTTTCTAAACAAGCACATGTCAAGATTAGGACATCATCCATAAAGAATAAATTTAGAATCTTATGTAATCTAGAAATCTCGACCCCGAAAATTTCCCCATCTAATTGTGCCTTCTTGAGAAGGAGACTAAGACCTTCCATCACTAAAATTAACAACAGAGGGGAGAAGGGGCATCCTTGCCTTAGTCCTTTCCCGCTCTGGAAGAAAGGATTAGGACCGCCATTGATAAAGATCACAAAGGAAGTTGTGTTAACACAACTCATAATCCAATTTGTTAGCAATAGTCCAAATCCCGTTCGAAGTAGAATCATCTGAAGAAAATCCCAGTTTACACAATCATAGGCCTTTTGTAGATCTAGTTTTAGAATAAGAGTTCTCATATTCTTCACTTTGATGTCGTGAAGACATTCTTGAGTCGTGCCAACCACATCCAGAATATGTCTACCTTTTAAGAACCCCAACTGCTCCCCGGATATTGACTACAATAGGATCGACTTTATCATGTTGGCTATAATCTTTGCAATAATCTTGTAAGCCATATTACAAAGTGCAATGGGTTTGAAATCCCCAAAACAGGTGGGCTTGCTCACTTTTGGGATGAGAACTAGAAAGGTCGAGTTTAATGACCTTACCATAGTTCATTCCTCTTGGACTCCTCCACCACTTCCAGTATGTCGGCCCCTACCAAGTCAAAGAAACAGAGGAAGAATTCCATAGTCCACTTGTTCGGCCCGAGACTTTTATTCTTGGCAAAACCCTTTAAGAATGATAGGATTTCTTCTTTGGTGCATGGTCTCTCCAACATCTAAATATCACGCTCAACAATGTAGTAAGGGAACTGTTGGATTGTGCTCACCTATTCAACAACCGTGTTCTATCCTGGGTCTGCATAAAACCCTTTAAAATGTCTCACTGGTTCGAAAACAAGTGCCTCCTGACCCAAGTGACATGTATTGTTTTCATCAATGATCTCCCATATTACTTTTCAATTTTTACTGTGGCTAACAAATATTTAGTATTTTGATCACCCTTTTGTAACCAGGTCGCTCTACTCTTCTGTCTACACAATTCTTCTTCGAAAAGTAGGAACTTAATCCAGACCTCTTTTAACTCTTTGATTCAAATATCTACTTCCTTCGTATCAATCCTATCACTTTTTGTACGATAGTTGCTCTTTGATTTGTCCTCGACTGTGACTAACACAAGTTGTTTAATTCGCCTTTGTTCTTTCACCCACGAAAACACTCTACTTTTCTACTTTTGAGTTCTTTCAATTTCCAGGCAAATCGCATAAGATTCGTCCCTTTTATAGTTGAAAGTAATATATTCACTTCTAACTCAAAGAAATGAATACTATTCCATGTATCTCAAATTTCAATATTATATTAACCATTCGTGAGAGCTTCAAGGGAGGCATTCTTTCAAAGTTTTCTCGAAGCAAAGGACAACTTGATCTCAATAATATTACTTTATTATCGTAGTTGACTCTAACTTAGGACATCAGTTTTTTTAGGATAATAAAGGTAACATTTCAGATTAAAGTATAGAGTTGCTTAGGCCTAGTTTACACCTCACCACTTTTAAATTCCCACATATTGTCCTTTGAATGTTACCAATTGCTTAACTGTGAAAGTTATTTTTTATTTTATTTTTTAAAGTAGTCTCTACTTTGCAATTAAATGCACATGGATAATAATTACATTTTAAATAAAAAATTGAGATACACATAATCATAATCATTTCTTCTTTGTTTTTGAACTAATTGATTTCTTTTATGCAATATGAAATAAAGTCACACGCCTTCTTATAACACATGCTTGAAGGAATGGAAGTAAAAATCAAATCTTTAAATAAAACAAGAATTACATTAAAAATTAATATTTTAAAAAGAAAAATTAAGAGAGAACCAGGTACATGATAAAAGAGATTAACTGTGATATCGGAGTTAAACAAGGTTGTTCCTTGTCCCCTATCTTTTTTGGCATATACATTGATAAATTAGAAGAATGCTTGGAAAAAACAGGTTGTGTCGGCCCTACTCTCACTGGTATAGTCATCAATCTTCTTCTTTATGCCAATGATATCGTTCTTATGGCAAGGAGTCCCCATGATCTTGAAAACCAACTAAGAATCCTCAAGGATTTTTGCTCCAATATGGGTATGACTGTTAATACTGATAAGACTAAGGTCATGATTATTAAATCCAATAAGATCCCTTATGATACCTTGGTATATGACAACAACAACTTGGAGGAAGTGACTTCATACAAATATCTTGGAATTCACAAGCTTAATTGGAATTATAGCATTGAGAAAATGATTATTGGGGGATGGAAAGCTTATTATGGGCTTGAAAACAATTGTAAATCAACCGAACTTTGGAGTTGGGATAAGAAGAAACTCCTCTTTGAGACTCTTGTTACACCAATTATTCTTTATGGATGTGAAGTATGGGGTTGTAGTATCTCTCGTGAAAGATAGAGCAAAGACAAAAGAATTTTATAACCTATAATCTCATAATTAAAGGAAATACGCCCTATCCCATCCTCCTCATAGAAACAAGCCTCTCCCCCATTGAGAGCATGGCTATGACTAGATACCTAATGTATAAGAACAAGTTAAACAACATGGAAGACAAGAGGCTACCTAAAATTGCTTCCA
>ML777186.1:988399-1029911 GCA_009831015.1 Picea engelmannii
TTGTTATACTTGATTGTGGTCAGTTTTACTTTGTCGCTAAATGTTTGCGTTGTGCACCTTATGCCTATGGTCATTTATTGATGCAGTTACTCGTCGTGTACCTTTAGTCTTCTTGTGATGAATATCGTGGTTGCGTCTTGTCGATTGTCCAGGGCGTCGTACAGTTCAGTGTGTTGTTACTTCTACACGCACGCACACACCTTAAACAAAAAAAAAAATTTGCACCTGTGTACTAGAATGGTTGTCGTAACGAGGAGGTCGTTACAGAAAGGAATAACAAAATCGAATAAACAAGAAAACTTACCTCTTGGAGGCATGTAGGACATGAGGGAAATCAATGGAACATGCAACTTCTCATATCAATGGAGGGGAGAGGGAAACCATAGGGTGGAGAAGAGGAGAGTATATGAGAAGAAGTGAAAGAATGTCAAATGGAATGAAATTAGTGTTAGGGCTCTTTGAGCTTTTGTTCTAAAAATCCAATAAGTTGTAATTTTTTATGAACAAAAATATAATTCATGTGTGAAAGTTGAGAGGATCGAGACAAGTGTCATATTGAAGAGACATTCACATACTTTAGTCAAAAGAAATAAACTTGTGCATGGGTTTATTATTTCAAGTGGTTTAAGCCAATTTTTACAAATTGGTCCATTTCTTTTTAGTCATTAAAGTGGTTTGGGAAACTTTCTAAAACTTGATAACTTGCTTTAACGAAACTTGAGAAAAATTTCTAAAATAATTTTAGAAATTAAATTTCTAAGGAAATTGTTGAAAAATAGAAAAATGGCTTTTTGTAGCTTGGTATTTTTTTTTGTTGATTAACTTGGTAATTTATTGGTAAATTTCTTTACAAAAAGTCTAAAAATTAGGTTTCATGTAATGTCATTTTTCTTTCGACAATATCTTCCTTTGAACATTTAAATACATATGAAATGAAATCAATATTGGCATCACAAAACTTAAAAAAAAATAAAAAAATCCAAGTCTACTACTTGGGTGGGTCTTGCAAGTGCCATCATGCAACCAGAGTGTTGCAATAGGTATTGGGTATTACGATCATGGAAACAATTACACACAATTTTCTAAAAAAACAACCTATGAGGAAGCTATCGTGCATGTTTTATCTCGACATTAATGAGTATTCTCATGGACAAGTGAAAGGTCCCACACTTATCTTCATGTATAAGTGTTCAGGAAATGATTAACCTGAAGGGAGGTAAATTTGAGAAGAACATGATTTGGGACATTAAGAAAGGTAAAACTGGTTGCTTATGATGAAGGATGATATTGAATTGAGACACTAGTAAGGGGAAAACTAGTGATTTCCTATGATTAAGGATGATATTGAACTGAGACACAAGGGAAAAATGGTGTTTTCTTATGATAAAGGTAGTTATTGCAATGAAAAATTAGGAAGGGAAAAAATGGTGGGTGCCTATGATAAAGGAAGTGATTGTAATGAAAAATTGAGAACGAGAAAAAATGTTGGTTACTTGTGATAAAGCTAGTTATTTTAGTAAAACACCACGAGGAGGAAAAGTAGTATCTATGTGAGATATACTTGAGTAATAGGAGGGGAAAAATGGTAGTTGTGAGAGATAGTATCAAGTACAAGGAGGGGAAAATGATATCTATGAGAGTTAGACTCGAGTACCAAGAGGAGAAAAATTAGTAACTACAGGTAGATTTGATTTCATGTATGTATTCTTTTGTTTTCTTATGGTTCTCGAGTTTAGACATTGGATTGGCATTGTCCAGCTCTTTGATTCTCAAATCATTGTGCTTGGGTGTGCTACTAGTTTTCTTAATCATTGGTTGGAATAGTTTCCAATTATGCTTGATAGCTGTAAAATCAATGATGAAGCTCGAGTATTGTGATGTAAGGATGTCACTTGAAGAATTGGGTTGGACAAATGAATGACATTTGAAATATTGACTTGATTAATTGTGAGTGAAATTTCTTGAAAAAATGGCATCTTATTTGAAATTATCTATGTAATGATTTCACTTGATGGATGTATGAAGTGATTCTTAACTATACACTTTCATTGATAAACTTAAAATAAATAAATGCTTGGTTGTTTATGGAATTTATGAAACCTACTAGAATGATAGGAATGCCAAGGGATGACATTATTTATGGGGGTGAATATAAGAGCCCTTGTGAGCACCTTGTGGTTCACTTTGATTGGTTTAGATAATTTTCTATCGATTTTTCCTTTCTGTGAAGTTGAGATTGCTTACCATAGAAGACACAAGTGCCATGTCTTGTGATTGCCTCTATTATTGACTATAACTTTGAGATGAATTTTCATAAGGGTGGGTGTACATAATAGCCCCACATCTTATGACTTTGATTAAACATGATATTATCCCTAAACCCAATAATTTTCCTTTGACTCAAAATTGACCGAAACTATTTGTACTCATCAAATGATATGGCTTATCTAAGTAGATAATTATCTTTGACTTATGGTTATGCAATATGTGATCATGACCATCATATGCTATACTCTTTGAGATGCCATATGTTGTCATGGAGTGACTTCATATTTGGTAGTTCACTTGTTAGGATTGAATTGTTAATCATAATGCAATTCCTTATATGCAACATGTTTGTGCACTACTACATTTGGGGTAAAAAAAGGATGCTTATTTTGACATTAATTTCAATATAAAACCTTTGTGTCATTTTTGGCCTTGGACTTGATTGTAACTCAAAAAAAGCCTCATTAACATTGCTTTATCAATGCTTCTAAATGTTGTATAATCATGAAGAATTTGGAGACTTAACTTTGTGATTGGAGATTTGACTAGGTTTTGGTTTTGAAATAATGCTTCACCAAGCATAGTTTTATTGACATCAAAGATGTCATTTTTTATGCATTCAAACATTTATATATCAATATATAAACATTGATTCCGATGCATAAATGTCATTTTGAGGTAGGGACTAAGTCTAATGTGCCTAAGTTGTTTTGAGGTAGACCTAAATGTAATGTGCCTAAGTCTAATGAGCCTAAACATAATGCGCATCACATATACACTTTTTCTCAACCAGGTGAATAATCTCACATGCTCAACTCAGTGGAACATAAGTCAATAATGTATAACTAAAGGGGATGCACATGCCACATCACTACCACAACTACCATGGGAGAATTACAAATCATCTCCACTAACTCATGTGCACATCATTTTTTAAATACAAAAGCGTAATACATCAAGTTATACACAACAATCCATGAACCCCAAATACAATACATAATATAAGTACAATTAAGAACCTACATACTATAAAAAAAATGCACCAAATCTAATGTAAAATAATGTGCTAATAGGATTCCGCTAATGGTTGGCTCTCATTCAGTTCAATTCCAAGGGAGACACATAACATATAAACATAATTAATATTGCATAAATTTCATTTTGAGGTAGGGAACATGTGATTCATATAAGGAGATTAATCATCTCTTAAGGTGTAGGTTAGGGGTATATAGTCGATTAAGGGTATGTGGGTTTATCGTGATTACAATACCATGAGTAGTTAATGATTATAGTTGATTAGCGTATGTGGATTTATAAGGGTTTGGGGTTAAGGTTAATTGAGGTCACCACATATATAATGAGTAACAGTGAATAGGGTTATAGTGGTTGGGGATTGTTGTTTAAGGGATTTATGGATTTATAGGGGTTCAAGGTCAAGGTCAATTAGGGATTAGGGATTAGGGATTAAGAGGAATATGTAGGTTAAGGGGTTTGTGAGTTTATATGGTTTAAAGGTTAGGCGTGATATACATTAGGGGGTAGTGGTACATTGGTTAAGGATTAACACATTAGGAGTTAGGGCTTGGTCAATTGGGATGTGATCATCAAGGGTTAAGGACACTTAGGAGTTTATGTGATTATAATACGTAGGAGTGAAGGTACATAATGGCTAGTGGGATTATAATGGTTTTGGGTTAATTTTAGTATAGGGTCAATAGGGTTTTAAGGTTTATGAGCTTATGGGTTAATAATAACAAAATCTATGGAAAAATTTATGCCATGGAGATGTATGGTCCTCGGGAGCCCTATAGTCGCTCACATGAAGGAATAAAAAAATGTATATAACTAAACAATCTAAGACATCTCTATCTCCTACATGCATGACACATGTTCACAAACCATACCACATAGAACAATTCCACTCTAGTTATCATGGAATAGGCATATAACAATTGTTAATGGAGTGAATTAGTAAGGGGACAAACTCAACCTTTATGTCGAGTTCATTTTTTCATATGAGGCAAATTTCTACTATGATTCACTCTCTTCTTCTTTTTTTCAAATTCAACCATCTAGGTATTCTTAAAATGGGCTAAAACTCCAAAATGATAAAGTTTCATGATCAAAGTTCCCATCAATCAAGTGGAATATAACTTCTAATAATATGCCTACCATATTTGGGAAATAATGTTGATTGAAAAAAGGTCAAGTTTGTCCATTTATTAACTTACTCCTATGTTAATAATATAAATGAATAGATAAATTAATTATATAAAAATTTAGAAAATAAATAGTATAAAAAATATAATAATAATAATAATAAAATGTCATATGCCATAACATATGACACATGTCATAACATATAACATATAACATGTAACACATGTTATAACAAAATATATAACAAACAACTAGCCCACATAGAGTGTGTCGGAGTTGGTCCCCGAATGCAAAGATCGATCCGATGAGATGTTGACACCAATCCATGACCTCATAGTAGAGACCACCAAAGAAGGAAGGAAATTCGAAGGAGGAAACATATCCTTTTTTTGGAGCCCATTTGGACATGAGGAGGAGCACACCCACAATAAAGGAGAAGATAGAGGATCCAAACCATTGTTTTTGAAATCGACAGAGGGTGAGACATATGAGAGGATCTTGAGTCCACCATGGTAGAGCCATGACACCTAAAAGTGTAATTCTATCCCAAATTGTATGTGAAAAATCAATTTATGGTAAATTATAGGGTAAAAATCCTTGAGGGGAATGAGAGTATCTCACACATCCTCATTGATCTTTCCAACCCATGATAACCATGGAAAAGAATAATATTTCCATGAATGTAAAGAAACACCTCAACAACCACAAGAATGGGATGGGTACTAATAAACTTTCTTGATACATGCCCTCCCATGTGTAGGGTAGCCAATCTTTCCATTTATGCCTCAATAAAAATTGTGGGTATCTCCTAAAAAAAATCCATTTATTTTCCTAAAGCTTTGGTTTGAATTTTTATAAAAAATAAATAAGTTTGAGTTCTCCACCTCCTCTCTCAAGAAGATCTCTAACTTGAATGAGCAATGTCTTTCCTCTAATACAACGATCATTTTCATTCATAACTTGGGTAGCCATGAGAGCATGTAGAAAACAAGGTAAATTTTCCATGTCATCATCAAGGAGCATTTATATATCTTATTGAAGGCATATTATCTATCCCACTTCACACCAATGCTTAAAATGCTAGTGTAGATCTCTATATAATTTACAAGTGTGGTCCAGGAAATAGTTGGTTTTCACACACTTGTATAGGTGTTTGCAAATATTATTTAAGATCCAAAATAACTTTAATCTATCTTCTAATCTCATTGCTAAGGAGACAATTTTTGTGGCTTCTAATTCCTCATGTAACCATTGGAAATATATCCTTACTGTGCATTAAAAATTGTTGTTAAGAAAAAAATCATGGTTAGAAATTACAATAATTGTGTGTGTTCTTATTTAGTTTGGGGTTTGGGGTTGGGAGGGGGGGGGGTGTGATGTCATAGAGATGTTCGATTCTAATTCAATGTTTTTATGATTTCATCCTCTCCTTATAAGTTTTCTTCACAAATTCAGGTGGGCACTCCTTCTCACAATTCGTTTTGACTCCAATGTTGGAAATAACAATGGTATTAATACTAAGGAGTAAAGGAAACTATATTTATTTAAGAAATGAACACCAATCGCTAAATTGATGAACATGCTAGGCCAAAATCCATTAAAGAAATAGAAGTGGAAAAAGACTCAATAAAATGAGATTCCTTATTCTACCTAGGGCCCAATTTCTTAGTAGTTTAGGCTATGGATCAAATGATATTGGTCGTAAATAGAAAGAAGTACTATGATACAATAAAACAATGAAAAATGCAAATGTTGAATGAAAAAAACAAGAAGATGCAAAAATTGCAAGATGTGAAGTTGGAGCTCTCAAATGATATGACCTCTAATAGAAAATAGGTTATAGTATCCACTAATATGAATTGTGGAGAGAAATATAAGAATTTGGATAGCTAAAACCACTAAAGTTCAATCTTCATGGCTAAAATCACTCAGTGCAATATTCATGGCTAAATTTTTTTCCCATTGTAGGCCTAATGTTCAAGTTTGCATTGCATAGATCGATTATTTTTTATAGAGGGAAATCACACAAAATTGTGGGCATAGCCTCTAAGTTGATAGTTCATTGATAAAATAATTTTCAAGAAGGAAAAGACACAACCCTTGGTGGCACCATTTATGAGTTGGAATTTCTTAGAGGAAACAATTTTCTTGGTAGAAAATTGCAACTCATTGTGGGTGTAATTACTAATTTTGTAACTCATAATCACATTGATTTTATTTGTTTAAAATTGCAACCCATTGTGGGCACAATTTCTAAGTTTTCAACTCATAATCAAATTGATTTTCAAGGTGGAAAACAATAGCTCACTATGGGAAAAAATTCTTAATATGTAACTCATAATCAAATAGATTTAGGTGGAAAATTCATAGCCTAATGATGAAATTTTTTATTGGGTTTGAAGTCCATACACAAGTTGATTTTAGAGTGGTAAATCACTGCCATTATGAGCACACGTTTTGATTTGTTCAACTTGAATCATAATGTGTTTGGAAATGTTTTGCTTCAACAACTTTGTATAGGTGTCAATATATAATTGTATATGGTTGAATTGTAAAGCTTTTCTATTTTATAGTACAATATGGAGTTGTAAAGATCTTTCATATGAAAATGTGCAATCTAGTTTCTATTTTTGTGTTATATGTATCACAATATCATGGTTATTGTGAGGAGTTGCTTAGTATGTATTTTGGGTTATAAATACTATAATTTTTTGTTTTCGATGGGTCTTAAGGGTGCTTGTGTGGGGCACCATACAATGACAATATGGTTTTTGTTTATGAAAAATATTTAAAATGGAAATGGAATTAAATATATATTACCTAACTATTAAATATTTGGATTTGGATTGAGTCACATGGAAGTTATAATTAAGTAGATTTGATTTTATAGTTAGCAAATGTATTTGCAACTTGATTATATTATTTATATTGAAAATCCATAAATAAATGATTATATTATTCACATTGGAAATCCATAAATCAATGTTGTTGCTTGCTTTAAAGAGTAGATTGATGAGATATTAACATTATATTTGGATAAATTTATTCAAAGCACTCGCCCAAACTTTGCCCTTTTATGTCATTATCAATAATGCTTGTCATGATGTTGCTCAAATATGAATTATAATAATAATTTGAACACCCACTTGTATTAGCAACAAATGATTGAGAATGATGCTTTAATGTTTTTGTTGCTTTGATAACCAATTCAATTGCTCTAGGCAAAATGATGATCATGTTATTATTGGGGAACTTTCAACTCCTTTGCAATGTAAGATTGATAAAATTGTAAATGCTTAACTCGAGATAAGAAAAAAAAAAAAAAAAAAAAATCTCTAAAAACTTGGTTGATATATGGTTGCAAATTCCTCAATGAAGGCCAAGAACCTCAAATTCTCATGTTTTGATTTGAAAATGTTGATAAAGATATTTCTTTAGGTATGAAGGTTATGAGCCTTAAACTCTTGTGTTATGATTTTGTACGATGTTTTAATATTATGGATGACTTGAATAAGTATATTCTAATGCTTTTACCATTTTGTTATAGAAATGAGAAAGAATTCATGCATAAATTTCAAAATTTTGTAGTAGAAACAATAAATCATTTAATAATAACTTTTTCATATTATTGTTGAGTGAGAATGCATTGTCATAATTCTTGTCATTTTGTTGTTGAGAGAGTAAGAACTTTACAAATATTTTAGCTTATAACATTTGGTTATGGAGTATGCAAGCATTCCATTGATTTTGATTGAGCTCATTCACACTCATTTTTTCTTTTCAAATGAGTTATTATATAATGACATAATTGGCTTCACTTTTAAATTCACATGCCTTATCTCAATAATGTATATAGTAAATTGGATATTACAGAATTTGACCTTCTTTCACACTAACTCTATTCTACCATGTCAGAATTGATTTCAACTAATTCATAATTGGTACTTCCACCATCTCCCTCACATGTACACACTTTTTTTGGGATGATGGACACATGGTTTTCTTTTGCATGCCAACTCTTTGTTTGTGTATAAGTTCAATTTCACAACATATTTAGTTGATCCATGACTTCTATATCATTATGCCATGTTATAATTAAATTTAATCTTAATCAACTAAATTTAATTTAATTTAATCTAATTAAATTTAGCCTTAACAAATTAAATTCCTCACTTGAGGACCAAAATAATCTTGTAATGAGGTTAAGATTGTGTAGATATGAATCCAAATAATTCATAACATTCATTTACATTGAGGCATATTTGTTGTCCTTTAGGGAGCTTTTAAAATCCTTTCTAATAGATGTGGTCAAAACTTGTTAAGCAAAGGGGTGCATTCTTGTGTGCCAATGATGAAGTTGGGGTCAATGGTTTAATGGAGCCAACCAAGATATTGTAACCTACATTTTAACCTGTTGATTGTTGGAGGCCTAAAATCTTGCAAATATATGTGAAGAGGTGTCTCAATGGCCAATCCTAGTTTCCTACTAGTGGATTTTGTGGGTATTTTGAGGAGGCACTTGAGACAGACATATGTTTACTGCTAGGATCTGCCTCTAATGTCATTCACTATAATTGTCCCTTTCATTCCTTCACTCATTCCTTTGATGGACTTCATCACTATTTGTTGAGAGTTTTTGGAAGGTTATTTGAGAGGAAAGTTGTTAGAACCTTAGGGTAGTATCTTTTTCTTTTCATAGAGACTTTTACATCAAAGCTTCACATTTTTTGTTCTTTATTGGAACACACTTATAAAAAATGTGTTAAACCACCTAAGACAATCTTCTTCTTTTGGTTTTGAGGTCATTTCCTTTGGATTCTCTATCTCGACACTCTAGTTTGGCTCTTGCTTGACTCTACAATTTTAAATCACTATCTCTCGAGACTTAGTAACCAGTCAGTTCATATCATAACATCCCTATTTATTCATTTTACTAACTAGGTATCCAACTTCTTGATCTAGGTGGACATTGGGTCCCAAACTTCTGGGGTCGTTTTGAGGCCCTATATGACGTTCTTTTGATGTGGCAGTGCCCAATAAATGATAAAGGATTATATTGGGCTATATAAAATGTGTACTCCTTGGATAGAACTTTTCGATGGGGTATTGAGTGCCCCAAAAAAAGATCGTATACAAAAGTTACGAGCTCGGAAAATTGATGTATCAACTACCCCCATCGAGGCTCACAAACCTTTTAGCGTTTCATCTACCTAGGTTAGGGTTTTCTCATTTATGATTTACATTAAAAAATGCCTTTGGAGTCTCATTGTAATCAAATTCGTGTGATTGAGCAGAGCCAACACATCTCTCTCTCTCTCTCTTTCTCTCTCTCTTCAGAGAGAAGCTACAACCATTCTAGCTAGCTTGTGTGCTTTGCATTTTACAGTGTTTTGTATCCTAGACAATCGTTAACATAATCTGAGTTTTATTGTATTACTGTGTTCCTTGCAATATCTTTGTGTATTTCCTTGTTATATCTATGTTATATTTCTTCCTTCATATTGTTCTCAAAATAATCTGGATTAGTGGTATCAGAGAAATCTTCTCTTTGTTGTTTCTTTGTGCATGTCCTCGACAAGGTCAAGCTACCGAGAGTTGGGTCTCGAACTAGTTGAGATTAGGGAAGAACACTCTTGTTGACCTAAGAAACCTCCCATGGAAGAATAAAAGAGAGATGAAAGAGAAATATATGCTATCAAATTGTTGTTCTTGGAAACCCTTGCACAACAAAGGAACAAGATGATGGATAATTTCTCCCAGACCCTTCGACAGTTTCCAACAACAACAAAGGAACCTTCAACCAGTTGATGCAAGAGCATTGAGAGCATGACTACAGGTATGTAAAAAAAAACCCAAGATGAAGATGATGATGATGGTGATGTAGGGGAAATATAGGTACATGTATGTAGATTATGATGGAAGAATGGTTGATGAACCATGTACGAGAAAGAGTTTCCTAGAGAATCGATGGATACAGTGGCTAACAACCCATGTATTCAAGTGGATGGTTACTTTTTTATATGTCCTTCAATAATGTTTATGTCTACATGTATAAAAGGAAGAAGAATGAGGATGAAGAATGAAGGATACCAAAGATCGTGGAAAACCGAAAAGGAAGACAAGGGGCAAGGAATATATGAAACCTAGAAGAGAAAATGGACCAATTTAATGAAGATTTCTCATGAAGAAGGGGACATTCCTATTTGTAATGATTAATGAAGAAAAATGTAATAATGTAGACTAAATTCTAGAAGTCTATGTAGGAATGAGAGATGGATAGAAATGATTAGATGTAGGGATGAATATTGTTGAGAGAATCATGGAGATATTGTGGAGAGATCATAGGAGTTAATTATAAAGATGGTTGTGTATTTGTTTGAACTGATTAGATAATTATGAAATAATTGTTATGGTCACCTATAGTTATATAAGGGACCATTTGTACACAAATTAAAAACAGATGATAATGGTTTGATTAATAAAATTCCCCTTCATGGGTTTGGGAGATTTCCCAGTGTCCCTTGCTTTGCATAAAATAGTGTCTACATGTTTTTTTTAATTCCGATCAATAAATCCATGAAGCATGACATACCTAAGAAATTTAATGGTCCTTGGATAATATAGTCTTATGTTAATATGAAGACTAGATTTCCTAAGTTGAAATGAAAGTGTATGTACCTGATGTAAGCCCGATGAGGCATGTATTCCCCATAATTTTTTAAGATTGTGGTACTCTAAAAACCACATTGTAATGGTTTGTGGTTAGATGAAACCACTAATGTAATGAAATCCATGAGAGAGAATTTTCTCAACCATGGGAAAACCACTGATTTGAGGTAGTCCACATCTGACAAAAACATCGATCTGAGGCAGTCAGCGGGATTTCAATTCAAGAAAAGGGGCTTGTGTATTTGAGCATGAAAGAGATATTGCAAGTCTTATGTGAAGCAAATTGTAGAACAAAATTTTGTGAGATGGCAGGGAACTCATCGACAATAGTCCATGATTATTTTTCTCTCTGGGAGTTTGATGCAGCAACCTAGAGAGCATGGTTACGGGTATGTAAAAAAAAAACAATATGAGGATGATGATGATGGTAATGTAGGGGAAATAAAGGTACATGTATGTAGATTATGATGGAAGAATGGTTGATGAACCATGCATGAGGAAGAGTTTCCTAGAGAACTGACGAATATAGTGGTTGACGACCTATGTATTTTGGTGGATGGTTACTTTTTTATATGGACTTCAACAGTGTTTGTGTTTGCAAGTATAAAAGGAAGAAGAACAAGGCTGAAGAATGAAGGAGACTAAATATCGTGGAAAACCAAAAAGGAAGACAAGGGGCGAGGAAGACACAGAACCTAGAAGAGAAAATGGACCAATTTAATGAAGATTTATCATGAAGAAGGGGACATTCCTATTTGTAATGTTTAATGAAGAAAAATGTAATAATGTAGACTAAATTCTAGAAGTCTACGTAAGAATGAGAGATGGAAAGAAATGAGTAGATGTAGGGATGAATATTGTTGAGAGAATCATGGAGATATTGTTGAGAGATCATAGGAGTTAATTATAGAAATGTTTGTATATTCGTTTGAATTGATTAGCTAATTCTGAAATAATTGTTATGGTCACCTATAGTTATATAAGGCACCATTTGTACAGAAATTAAAAATAGACGAGAATGGTTTGATTTATTGAATTCCCCTTTGGGGTTTGGGAGCATATTTCCCAGTGTCCCTTACTTTGCATAAAGCATTTTCTACATGTGTTTTTTAATTTCGCTGCACCTCTGACCCCATCACCAATAGTCACTTTAGAGGTGCGACGCCCTTTAAGGTACAAGTTAACTTTGGTATTCCTTTATTTGAAGGCTAGATAGACGTCAACACTTTGGAAAAATGGTTAAGTTTTCTAGAAGGTTATTTCTCTATCCAAATTTTTTCCAATAATGAAGAGATTACCTTTTCTCCTTAAGGCCCTTCCCCATGTCAGATATTGGTGGGAGACTTACTGTGAGAAACATGTCGAAGATGAGTTCGCAATTTTTTCTCTCTGACCCACTTAGGAATATTTTGTTGATGCCCTCAAAGAGAAATACTACCATGTTGGAAACTATGTTGACTAGTACAAGAGATGGAAAAATCTACGTCAGGAGAGAGACCAAATGGTGTTGAAGTACACCAACATTTTCCATACCTTGCGCAAAAATATTGGTATTAAAGACTCTGAGTGGCACCTGGTTTTGAAGTACTGTAGTGGCCTAAATAGTTACATCCAAAAATATATGGAGTTCTTGGACATATCCTCATTGGTATTTGCTTACTGAAATGATGTCAAGATCAAGAAGAAGTTCAAGTAAAAGAATAAGTGGGATTTCAGTTCTGCAAACCCATTGCAACATAATTCTGGTAAGGGTGGCCCTAACTCCAAGGGAAAAGAAGAGAGAAAACATGGTCAGTCCTAGGAAAACCAATCCAAGTCACCAACAAAGAATGGTAATGGGAAGTCAAATAAGGACACTAGAAAGTGGTGCAAGTTCCACAAAATCCTTTGGCACCATACCGATGAATGTCAATCCAAATAATTTTTGTTGACTAAGACGAAAGCCCTAGGGTCGGATGTTGAATCAAACTCTGATTTAGAACTAGAAAAGGGAAAACAAATCATTGATACATAATCCAGTGTCACCATTGCTACCACAAAAGTCCATCCAGAGGAACTAGAGGAGATTGAAGAAGGGGAGCGCCTCTTCCACTCCCAAATGTGGGTGAAGGGGACCCCACTCCATTTCATTGTTTATAGGGGTATCTAGAAGAACCTAATCTCAACAGAGGTCATCAAGAAGTTGAACCTAACAACGACTCCGCTTCCTCATCCATACACCATCAATTGTCTCATCCCAACATCCGTGTCAGCTAACAATGTCGCCTGCAATACAAAATCAAACCCTTCAAAGACGATGCATTGTGTGATGTTTCCCCCCTTGAAGTTTGTGATGTTTTTTTATGACAACCATATATGTGGAAGTGTCATGATGTTTATGAATCTAGGCTCCATAATGTCATTAATAATTTGGGAGATCAATTCTACAGGGTACCGGAGGTATTCCCAACTACTGCAGTCTCCTTGATCTCCGTGAAGTAGTGCAGGAAGGTGGTCTCTCAGACCAGGAGATTTTCCCTCTTTATGGTTTGGTTGGATGGTGAACAAAATGTCACTGTAACTGCCAAAACCTCTACACGAGGTCTCTCTACACAACAACAACAGGTGGAAAAGATAGTATAAGAGCACAAAGACATATTTTCCTTGCCTATTGGGGTGCCTTTGCATTTTCAGGTAAAACACTCAATTTATTTGACACCCAATGCTCTTATTCCTAATGACCTTGTATACATGCGTTATATTATGGAGAATGAAGAAATCAAATGACAGATCAAATAACTAATTCTAAAGGGCCACATCAGACCAAGATCCTCACCTTGAGGGAGCCCAATTGTTTTGGTACAGAAGAAGGATGAGACATGGAAAATTTGTATTGATTACAAAGCCTTGAACAAGATCACGGTCAAGAAATGGTACCCAATTCCCCAGATTAATGATCTTCTTGATCAGCTAAGGGGAGCCAATTTTTCAGTAAGATTGATATGAAGTTAGGCTTCCACCAGGTGCCAATTGAGAAAACTAATGTATGGAAGATGACCTTCAAGTATAAAGAAGGTCTCTTCGAGTGGTTGGTCATGCCTTTTGGATTGACTAATGCCCTGACCACATTCATGTGGATGATGGATGATATATTGCGACCATTCACAAACTCCTTTGTGGTCATATATCTGGATGACATCGTCATCATTAGACAAACATGGGAGGAACATTTGAAGCATATTTAGTAGGTCTTGGCACCTTGCAACAACACAAGTTATACAAAAATTTGGAGAATTGTTCCTTTGACATGCATAGAATTCAATATTTGGGGTACATCGTGGACGAGTAGGGTGTGCATGTGTATCTATACAATATCCAAGTCATCTGTGATTGGCCGACCCCGAAGACAATGATCGAGCTCCACAACTTCTTGGGCCTCACCAACTTCTACCGCAGGTTTGTGTTGGGGTTCTCTCATATCGCTTGGGCCCTAAGCTAGGTGACCAAGGGTGGAGCGAAGGAAAAATTTGTTTGGGTTGCGTCCCAACAGAAATAATTTGAGGATTTGAAATTACACCTCTGCTCATGACCAGGCCTTATTTTTCCAGATCTGCAACAACCATTTGAGATTGGGACAGATGCTTCAAATTATGCTATCAGTGCAGTTCCCACTCAGGATGGGCATTCGATGGCCTATCACAGTGAAGCACTATCTAATGTTGTTCATAGATACCCAACCTACGATAAATAGATGTACTCCATTATGAAAGCATGTCGAAAGTGGAAGCATTACATTCTGGGGAAGGAAATGATCATCCACACTGATCACAGACCTGTGAAATTCATGTAGACACAAGGAAAGTTACAGAATGATCACCATCAGAAGTGGTCCACGTACTTGCAACAGTTCCACTTGAACACCAAGTACAAGAAGGAAATCACCAACCATGTCGTGGATTACCTCAGTCGACCCTCGATTGTGGCGCTAACCACAGTTCTTAACTCCTATAGGCATGAGACGTCCAGGTAGCCACAATTATATAATAATGACTCTGACTTTTCTGCTACCTATCAGACATTGAGCACAGGAAAATCGGTTCCATACTTTCATCTCTAGGATGTAATACTATGCCATTTGAGCCATCTTTGTGTTCCTTCAAGAGAATGTGCAAAGATGATTTGGGAAAATCATTATAGTCTGGCAGAAAGACACTTTGGTGTGGACAAAACAGTGGGAGTATTGCAAAAGAATTTTTATTGGCTGAAGCTTCGACAAGATGTCTGCAAGTACATCATATCTTGCATTGCTTGCACCATTACTAAGCTCTCCATCAAGAAACATGGGCTATACACCCCTCTATATACTCCATATAAGTATTGGAAGTCCATCTCCATGGATTACATGTCTAGTCCAACTTCAACCAAGCATGAAAACAACTTTGTTTTCGTGGTTGTTGATCAATTCTATAAGATGGTAGTTTTGGCACCCTGGAAGAAGAGCATCAAAGCCGATGCCACCACCAAAATCTTCTTTGAACATGTTTGGGTTCATTTTTGGCTCCCACAAACCATCATTTTAGATCAAGACAATAGGTTCCTAAGTATTTTTTGGTCCAGCCTATGGTAAATGATAGACACCAAGTTGACCAAATCGTCTGCCTTCCACCCACAAATTGATGGACAAGCAAAGGTAGTCAATAGGATGATTTTCCATATCCTACGGACTTACAACTCCAAACATCCATGAAAATGGGATGAAATCCTTCCTTATGTTCAACATAGCTACAATAGATCCCTCCACAACTTTATTGGCCACAATCATTTTCAGGCGTGCTTGGGGTTCCAACCATTGGCCCCTATTGACGTAGCTCTTCCCACTGCCGCTGCATAGGAACAATCCTCCCATGATCAGACCGAGGTTGATAAAGAAGCCAAATTTTTTGAGTGAATCCAAAACATCCAACAACAAGTTCATGATATTTTGCAGAAATATAATGCCAAGTACAAGTAGCACCACGGTCAACATTGGGTACCACACAAGTTTCAGGTGGGAGATAAGGTATGGTTTTATTTGCAGAAAAAGCATCTCATAGGATCCCATCAGAAGCTATGGCCACTCAAATACAGTCCTTACACCATCACCAAGGTTGTGTGAGAATTATTTTGAATCAAGTATTCCTCCTTTCCTTGGCTTGCAATTGGTATTTGATGTGGAATTGATTCGACCATTTTTTCCACCTATCCTGGACACTTCGACGCAGATGAGCGTTAGGCCCCTTCAGAAATCAATCTTGACTGCATTGAACAAGAAAAAAATGGATCAAATAATGGACACCAAGACAAAGGGCACCCACTAGCAGAACATCCAACTTTGTTGGGTTGTAAAAGCAAGGCAATTTCTTCACCAAGAGTCATATTCAGTAGAAGTTTCCCCATATGATGGAGGAACTTGACGCAATGGAGACCATTGTTTCCTAAGGGGGAGGAATGATCCTAGTGGACATTGGTGTCCACCCATCTATTTCACTGGCTCAAATACAATCTTCATCTTGGCAGTTTTTAATAGTTTTTCGGGTCCCAAACTTTCGGGGTCATTTTGAGGCCTTAAACGATATTTTTTTGACGTGGAAACACCTAATATATTCCAAAGGATTATATTGGGCCATTTAGAATGTGTACTCTTTGAATAGACCTTTCCAACGAGGTACCAAGCGCCCCAAATGGAGATCGTATGCAAAAGTTACACCCTCAGAAAGTTGATGTATCAACTACCCCCATCATGGCCCACAAACCTTTTGGCATTTCATCTTCCAGGGTTAGTGTTTTGGATGTTTAGGGTTTTATCATTTATTATTTATGTTAAAAAAGTCCTTTTTGGAGCCTCATTGTAATCAACTTATTGCGAATGAGCGTAGCTGACACATCTCTCTTCAGAGATATGCTACCACCATTCTAGCTAGCTTGTGTGCTTTGCATTTTACAGTGTTTTGCATTCCAAACAATCATTAATAAAATATGAGTTTTACTGTATTAATGTGTTCCTTGCAATATCTCTTTGTATTTCCTTGTTATATCTCTGTTATATTTCTTCCTTCATGTCGTTCTTAAAATAATCGAGATCACTTCTCCAATATATTCGTCTTCGCACTACATCTCTTCATGTCCAATTTGTTTCTTCAAGTTCCTCTAGAACTCTTCAAGTCTATTTCATGATTATATTATAATATTCTAATTAATATGTTATACTTGTGTATATGTTGCTTCATTTCTTTCACGTATAACAATCACCCACCTGCTTCTGTGTTTTATGGTTACTTTATCTATCATTTATTCAATAACTTGAAATTCATCGATATTAGTCCTCTTCAAATCCAACATATGGAAATTTTGTAAAACCCTTTTTTTGTACTCCTATACACTTTGATCATTCTATATCAAGTTCTACAACTGCTTGAACACCATCTATTTGTAATCTACATGAAATAATGTTTTCTCTAATTTTCTCTAATCTTCTCTTTACACTTAAATTCGCTCATGCTACACAAAGTGGCACCATATTCTAGCGTGATCCACAACTTTGTATTGGTATATTTTTTCATTCCTAGATCTTTTATGCTGTCAAATTTGAGGTGGCATTCCATCTTTCTTAGCCACTCTATTAATGTTTTTAAATTAATACTTCCATCATAATATGAAACCTTGAACTTTGATCCCCTTTAGTTCTTTAGAGATCTCATGAATTGTGTTTGAACATATCCTCTTCGATTTCACTATCTTCTTCTTCTGGTTATGAGGTCCTTACCAAGTATCCAACCTCTTCAAGATCTTAATTTCAATATTGCATCTCTTCATGCCCACTTTGTTTCTTTATGTTTATGTAGAACTCTTTAGGTATATTTCATGATTATATTATGGGATTCTAAATAGACCAATATACTTGTGTATATGATACTCCATTGCTTGTATGTATAATTTCCCACCTACACTTGTGTTTTATGGTTATTTTATTTGACATTTATTTAATATGGTTGTAGGGGGAATAAACATATGGAGAGGGAAATATTACATTGACAGGTGATAATATAGGTCCATGACATTCATGTCCTACCACCTTGCACTTTGGTCCTCAACCACCATAGAAATAATATATTAGTCAAACATCCACATTTAATATTGGAGTGGAAGAAATACCCATTTTATGTTGCTTGTTGCTAGGTTGATCTCTTTTCCACAAGGAACAACAACACAAGCAATACACTTAGTTTCCTTGACCTTTATCTTCAAATAAAGTGTGAATTGGAGAAGATAAGAAAGCTATATTTATGTCTTATCAAAATTGATACTCTTGAAAGCCACCAAGAATAAGCTAAATTACTAATAAGAATAGATCAATATTTTGTATGCAATTAAACTTGACGAACATAATACTTTCAACATTAGTAAATTCAAAATTTATTTTCTAATTTCAAAAAATGACACTTTTTTATTCATTGCAACAAATTTTGGATTATGCTCATATTATTGATCAACAAGTTAGTCCTATTACTAATCCTTAATCACCACTATATGTACCATACACCATTTCATCTACATCTCATGACATTGCACCCAAAAAACAACTCCAACCTCCATCTCATGACATCACACCCACAAAAAACCCTTGGCCTCCATCTAACGAAACTACACCACAAACAACCCCAGTCCTCCATAGAAACACATGCTTGCAAACAACCTTCAAACTCCATCTCATCACATAGCCACTGGGCACAATCCCAGTGTTGATACTACCTACTCTTTTTCTCCATAAAAATTGTTCGTAGCATAGGGAAAATGCCCATAGAATTTCATTTGGATAGTGATGGAGTCCTGTTAAAGGAAAGAAAACTTCCTAGGGGAAATCAATTTTATGCTAACTTGTATGAGAAATCATATAGATTTTTTTCACCCACTATTAGAACATGTGGTTCCTGTTACCCCCTACGCCTAGGGGTAACTAGAGGAGATCATGTCTCGTGGCCTGCAATGGAGACATTGATCTTGAACATGCTGATGATCATCATGTCCACATATAACAACCCAACAACCCACCTCATATTTCATGTCTACTTCAGATCAACCAAGCTCATCACATCCAGCCAACTCAGTGTATGGGAGATGGTAAGCCATCATCACCATGAGGTATGTTAGTCCTTTCATGCAAGGTATTGTGCTTAGTTTACTAGGTATGTGAATGAGGATCATTAGTTGAAGTTGGATAATGGATCACTATCTCAAGAAGTCGTGTTTTTTTCCTTGTTTCACCTTGGTGGCCAACATTTGTTCCCTAGTCCCGTGTTGTCACCGCCCAAGGAAAAGGGGTACTACTGGAGGTCCCTCACAAGGATACGTTGCATTCCCCACCATACTTGACACTTTCCATCCCGAGCCTGTCGCACTGTACTAAACTTCGGTAATGGGTCATGGTTCATTCTCTCATGAGAAGAGGGGTTGGAGGCCCAGAGGTTGTTTGTAACTGCTACTAAAAGAATAAAATAATGATGCTAAAGAAAGAAAGGAATGATAGAAAATGACTCTCAAAATCCAGTCTAAACTTGAGTTGTACCCTTTCCATGTTTTCCCTAGTCCCAAGTAGTGATGCTATAACTTGAAACCTTATAAAAGGGGACTTGCAAATATGATAAAAGGACAAATAAAAAGGCAGATAAATGGGTTTGGAAAACATAGTGCTTAGAAAGTGGTAAGTCAAGAGAAAGCACATGCTCCATAAAGGAGCTCATAGAAATGGACTCAATGACACCATAAGTCATGAAGTAAGCCCAACACGTACCATTATCATACTTACTCTTGAAGGGTTTTTTTCTTTCATTGCTTCCCTCATGACATATCCCTCTACCTAGGTCTTTTCTTTCATTGTTTTGATTGGCACACCTAATAGGGTCAGATGAAGGTCCTCCCATATTCAAACTTGCCAACTTACATAAAGCCCCGAGCTGGTGTGATATTAGAAGGGGATATTAAAATGAATTGTTCATGTGACTTATATCTTAAGTAACAACTTACTTTTCATGATTTAAGTACTGATATATCTTATGAATTTTGTTTTGATCTGGATGCCCCTGACATGGTTCTTTGAAGGATGCCCTAGGTTTTCACCCAGGACGTAGTGCCTCTATTGCAGGATGTGACACATGTGATGCAAAGCAGGGAGTCACACAATGACTTGACAGATTTAGACAATGGCTCTCACATCTTCAGGACCTTGGACAATGGATAGATGGGCTTGATTTTTGACAGATTGGGTCATGGTGGCACATAGATGGGCTAGAATTCCACATGCTCAGAAGTGTACCCCATGGATTATTACTCATTTGATGGAGGAAGTTACACCAATGGACAATTGGATGCCTTGCAGAGATGAGATACACTCCTCTCCACCTTGGATGCAGTGCTCTACACCTTGGACGTTGGCCCTCCTTTGATGATGGTGTCACACTTTAGGGTTTGACAATGATGGGGCTTGATGACCACTTGGGGTACAATTGATGATGTGACATGACCATAGATGAAGAGATGTGCCTCCTACCATGATTGCACCATGAGATGATGGTAGCTAGCCTTGGAAGGCCTTCACACACCCCCCTTGGATCATGACATCACCACACGTGTGACCTAAGAGGGAATTTTTGTATTGTTTTGACATAATTTATCATTTGTAAAGGCAAATCCAAGGGGTCAGCCCCACTTAGAGACATCACTTCACTTTTTGATTAATGGAGTGCTAGGATTTTCCTTATAAATAAGGCTAATGCTCCATTCATTTGGATAATCACTTCCTCTCACATTTGTGGGAGATCTACTTAGAAAGGTTCTTTGATCCAGGTGGACATCAGTGACCACCCACCTATTTCATTGGCTCAAAACATAGTTTCCATCTTGGCAATTTTTCTATGATTTTTTCGGGTCCTGAACTTCCAAGGTCGTTTTGAGGCCTTAAACAACATTGTTTTGGCATGAAAGCACCTAGTAAATAGCTAAAGGCATGTATTGGGCCATTCAAAATGTGTACTTCTTGGCTAGACCTTTTCGACGGGCTACTGAGCGCCCCAAACAAAGATTGTATGCAAAAGTAACGACCCTAGGAAGTTGATGTATCAACTAACCACATCGGGGCCCACAAACCTTTTGGTGTTTCATCTTCTAGGGTCAGGGTTTTGAATGTTTAGGGTTTTCTCATTGATGCTATATGTAAAAAGGTCTTTTCGGCCTCATTATAATCAACTTCTTGTGAATGAGTGTAATTGACGCATCTCTCTCTTCAGAGATAAGCTACCACCATTCCAACTAGCTTGTGTGCTTTGCATTTTATAGTCTTTTGTATTCCAAACAATCATTAATAGAATATAGGTTTCACTATATTACTATGTCTTTTGCAATATCTCTGTGTTTTATTTCATCCCCTCATAAATCCAAATTAGTGGTATTAGAGTAGTCTTCTCTTTGTCTGTTTCTTTGTGCATGTCCCCAACGAGGTCAGGGTATAAGGAGTTGGGACACGAACTACTTGAGCCTCTGAAAGGCTATCTTCATTGACCTCGAAGGCCTCCCATGGTGGAAGAAAAGGGGGACGAGGGAGTAGGAGATTCTATTTAGCTGTCACTCAAGGAAGCCCTCACGCGACAGAGGGACAAGATGATGGAATTTTTTTTCCAAATCCTTCAACGACTTCCAACAATAGCAGATGCGTCTCCATCAAGCGACCACTTTAGAGGCACCACCCATTTCAAGGTACAAGTTAATTTTTATATCCTCGTATTTGAAGGTCAAATAGATGTAGATGATTTGAAAAAATGGTTAAATTTGCTAGAATGGTATCTCTTTGTCCACAATTTCTTCAATAGGGAAAATATCACCTTTGCGCTTCTTAAGGCTGTCCCCCATGTCAAAAAATTGGTGGGAGACTTACTGTGAGCATAGTTCCACAGAGGAGTTTGGAATGTTTGAGGTCGAACCCACTTTAGACTCTTTTATGGATGTTGTTAAGGAACAATATTACCCTATTGGAAACTATGACGACTAGTGCAGGAGATGGACCACACTGCATTAGGAGAGAGACCAAACCGTGTCAGAGTTCACGAATACCTTCCATACCTTGCATACCAAGCTAGGTATAAAAAATTAGTTTGTCACTATTGAATTTTAACAGTCTTGGTTTGGTTGTGATGCAAACATGGTTTCCATTGGCACACTTTTGAGTTAGGAGGGGGAAGGTTGATAGCTTACTTCAGTGCCTCCAGAGGGAGCGAGCATATATAGGGCCTATGGGTGGGAATAAGGAATGAAATGTACTACAATAGACACAGGAATAAGCCCACACTAGCAAGCTCCATAAGCATACTTTCCTAGCTACAATAGATAGATCTATTTCACCGTGATCTACTGCAGTAGACCTATGCATTGGCAATATACTACAACGCACTTGTGAATAAGCCCGCACTAGCAGGCTCTAGAAGCATACTTGCCCAGCTATAGATGCCACAGTTATACACTTCACACATAAAACAACTCCGCCCAGCTTGGTTAATCTCAGTCCAACTTAGAATTTTGTAATATACTGCAAACATTGAAGCACTGCAGAGACTATTTGCTACTAAAGGAGTTTGCATTACATAGATCAATAGCCATTGGAGTTTATCTAAACTCAAACTATAGACATATAGTTCTTGTAGATATTTTGTAATGAAGCATAAGGTAGGGAAAGAGAACGACGTGATGGACGTGTTAGAGAACTATTGTTGACAAACATGAAGAACAAGACAATGTGATTTGAATAGATTAAGGAGATGTATGACATTGATAGAAATCCAATGCAAATTGTGTGTAAGAATCCAACGATATAACAAAAGACAATGCATTTGGATTACTTCACGTAGGAAGGATACTTATTCAAGGGAATATACTTGTTCTTTCTAGAAAGTATTATGAGGTAGAATTTAACCAAAGAGTTGCATAGTGACAATTAGGTGGACATTTCAAGCACGATAAGATGCAGACATTGTTGGAAGAATATACTAACCATGTATGGAGGAGGTAAACAAGTTTAAGGAGACATGCATGGTATGTTGGATGGTGAAAAGACACAACAATAATACATGATTATACACATCATAATATTCCATGGGAAGACATTTTAATAGATTTTGTACTTGAATTGCCAAGGATGCAATGTGGATTTGATGCAATGTTTCATGTGAGTGACACATTTTCGAGGTTTGTGCACATTTTATATGTAGAAACACCACTAACACAAGCTATTATGTAGATCCATTCTCCAAGGAGATTGTGTGAATTCATGGATTATTGAAGACAATTGCTTAAGGATATGAGGTTATTGAGTCATTTTTTGCAAACATTGTAGCACAAAATGGGAACAAAGTACTAGTTTATTTCAACATATCATCCTCAAATACATGCTCACACAAAAGGTGTTGAACCAAGGTCTAGGTAATCTGTTGAGATGTTTGAGCAAAGATAAGCCAACACAATGGGATCAAGTGTTAGCATAGGAGGTGCAAGTTCTCATGTAACAATATAATGAACACATCAATATAATTTTCTCCATTGAAGGTATGTATATTGGAACTTGAAAGGTGTGATAGATTTAGTTGATTCTCTAGTGGACATGAAGAAGGGCAGTGATGTCGAGGGTTTTGTGGAGAATATACAACAAATTTATGGGTAGGTTCAAGAAAATTATTAAGAGAATAACATAAGGTACATAGAGAGAATATATGTGAAAAATTAAAGTAATTTGAGGTTGGAGATAAGATACCGATACACTTGATGAAGGAGAGTTATCTTAGAGGCATTTACCACAAGTTGAATATGAGGAAGATAAGATAATGTAGAATTTGACAGAAGTTCGACAATAATGCTTATGAGAAAGAGTTGCCTTGGGAGTTCAATAATTTGACTATCTTTAATTTTGTGTAGTTGTATTCATTCAAAGAATGATATTTTGTTGCAGATGAAGAAATGAGTCTTGAGATAGATTTGCCAAAGAAAAATTTGAGGGAGACAAAAGAGATAGAAGAAGTGGCAAAAGAGAAGACATTTCAATCGAAAATTATTGAAATACAAAACAATATTTGATCAAGTGGTTAGATATGCTACATGAAAGCAATGCTTGGATTTTAGAAACAATACTTGAAGATCTGAGGGAAAATAAATTATATTGATACAAAGCTAGCATAAGGTCAATCTTTTCTTGCTCATATAGTTAGTATATAATAATGATCATATCATGTATGACATAAGTTAGACTTTAAGTTATGAATGTGAGCTTTATGTTATATTAATAAAACAATAACATAATAAAGTTACTTAAAGACTAAATAGTCATAACGTACATCTTTCATGAGAAATTACTATGTATTTACTTTTCCAAGCACTGAATAATTTGTGCTTTCTGTAATTTTAATATGGTATTAGAGCCAAGTTAGATTGTTGGCATCTAAGAGGTCAAATCCCAACAACAATATTTTTGAAGGGACATGATAGACATCATAAATCACCAAAAGGAAATTCAATGTTGTTTTAAGATAGCTAACTCTTTGAAGTTTGACAAAAGGTCTCTAGTTAAATGATGCTTAATATGGTGATTGTCTAATGAAAAACAAAACAAAGTTTTACCTTTGACATGAGGGTGCTACCGATCCAATGGAGCACCCTTTATGAGTTTTGGAAGACATTTATTGAAGACACAATATGTAAACACATAATAATAATAATAATAATCCATTTTTAAGGTCACGGCCAAGCCACACCTAATTGGTGTATGAGACCCACTTGTTTATGGGATAAGGGACCCCCTCCGACCAACGATTTGACTGGTAAAGTCTACAGAGGTATACATATGTTACCCCCTCTGGATTTGAACTTGTGACCTCTTAAGAGGAAACACATGTTCTTAACCATTAATGGAACTGACAGCATCACATCTAGTTATTGAAGCACCTCCATAGATGGAGGTGGATTGATATGCGATCTCACATCATTAAATTTTGTAGTCTTGAGGCGAGGTTTTCTTTTGTAAAAGATTTAAAATATAATGGTCTTAAGTCATATTAAATAAGGCTAATAATATGAGAATGTTATTTTCATGTTAAAAGTGTGGTAGTATAAGAGAAAAATGAAAGTTTGTGTAATATAGTCTTTCTATATGTTGGCGACATGTAATCTTGGTAGTATTGATATTAAGGTAAAGAGCTTAGTGGTGAAACCAACATAACTCCTTAAGGTGTTATAAATGATGTAATGTGAGATGATATAAATGAAAGAGTGGTACTTGTATATTCGGTAGTTTATCTCGAGCTCCTGTAGATGTAATAACTACAACATTAATACATTTCACATTTATTATTCTCTACACTTCAATTGTTTCTATCTACTGTGTATGCAACCTATAAAATTCTACAAGAAATATTGAATGTGTGTGTGGAAAGAAAATGAGAAAAAGAACGCACAACATTCATTGATTCACACGAGTAAATGTTGTCATATTATATAAGTATTAAAAATTTTCCTACAATATATCGACCATAAAATTGCCATATTGTAAATGTCAAGGCATATGATCAATATACCCATTACAAAAGGCATCCACAAGTCATATCATTTTAGGGCCAAGTACCACAAATAACTTCATTCAACATAATATGAAATGCTTAGTAATTTTTATTGTTAATTTACAAAAATAAAGTCTAGAAACAATATGGAGGGTGGACATTTTTTTGGTTTCAAATAGGTGAAACTTAGGTCTCAAAAGCAAATCCATGCTTCTCAAATATCCACATGGCCAACATAGCTTAGGAGGTGCATATTGGTTGCTTGGGGGTTTATAGTTCTTATAAAAAATGGCAATAGGAAGAGTCTTGGAGGTTGGTTTTTTATCCTAGATCTGCAAAATGACAATTTACACTTGTTGAACTTAGATCATTTTCACTGATTAAAAGCCAAACTATAAACATGTAAATGATTGTCTCAACAAATTCAACATTATACAATTAAATTGAGAAGAATAAAATAATGTTTTTTCTTTCATTACAAGACACAGTTAACTCTATCTTTTCTTTTATGATAATTTATTTAACATAAACACAACATTAGTATATAATCATATACTAAAATCTTTTGAGTGCATATTAAAGAAATAATTGTTTGGGACATTCTTTATTATCAACATAAATTGATATTAACTTTGGCTTTATTAAGCACCGTGAAGAATAAAAAAAAAACTAAGTAATTCTCTTGGTGCTCAAAAGAAATGGTGTTAAGTTGGATCTATGTTAGCACATTAAAGTAATGGTTTTCTCTTTTCTTTTGACATTACATATAATATAATATAATATAATATAATATAAATATATATAAATATATATATATATATATATATATATATATTGATCTATAAGCATTACATATACATCTCACCTATACTATGTTATATCCAATGTAATATTGTTATTTTTTACAAGGATTATAAAATAGATTTCAGGCCCATGTATGCTGGATCAACGTTACATTCAATCACTCGTGACATTCAGCCATCCTACACTCATCCTACACTGTAAAATGCACATTACTTTTCTCAATGCAATGAAATGACACACACATACACACCTCTAAAAAAAATTACTATGAAGACAATGCCAGTGTTCATCACATGCTATCCAGTTTTTTCTTCAATTTTTCTATTTGTATCTTTTGTGTTGTAGAGTAACTCAACTAAGATGCTAATAAATACTTTCTAATGTCCTCATCCATAGACCAACAATTCATGATCCACACTTAATAGTCTTTTCCTATTTGTGATAAGATATCCAAGCTCTAATGGATATGGAAAAACTAATGAACTTGGAACATGGCAATTGTAGCAGTTAATAAAATAAGTCCAATTAAGGCGATAACTGTCCATGTCCTCTGGGTTTTTTTAATAGGAAAATGATCCTTTGTTTAGGAGAGGTGGATACCAAATTACACATCATTGCTACAAGCATAACCTATCATTGACTTGTATGGAACAAGTAAAGGGTATTTATTCCATTAAGGGATTGCACCTAGCCTTATCTGCATTAAATACATTAAATGGGAAAACAACTGCCAGGGTTTAAAATAGGGTCAACATCCCCATAAGCACTCCAGTTTAATGCTAGATCACAGCCTAACGAACAAGGCTCGTAAGGCCTAGTTAATTCACCTTTGTGTACAAGCAAATGACAGATTTTAACTCTAATGTATCATCCTCTATATTGGAATACACAATAACCTATAGGCCAAAACATGCTTCATCGCAATATCAAGCAGGAGCAAAAGGAATCAACCAAACATGCTTCATCACAATATACCTTTGTTCATTTTGTTTCTAGTCCCTTGGACCACCCATGCCATGGTAGTTGGTACCAAGGAATTAGTGGTCGTTTGCCATACCATGGCTAACTACATCTCAAACTACTGAATAACACATCTAATTGAGCCACCCTATCTTCCTACTCGAAAACAAATTTCACTGTTTTATGACCAAAAAAATGTTTAATGCTATTTATACGGTTGCTATTTCATCATGAAAGTACTGAAATGAACTCTAACATGTTGACCAACCAAGGTACAATAAAATGTTGTCAAAACTGGTATTAGTAATTTGTATACCGTGACCGTTCATGCCCCTTCTCCCTTTCTATCTCACTCCCTTTCCTTCTCATTCAAAGCTGTTTTCAAATTCAATACTATGTGATGCACCCAAGCAAAGAAATAGCTGGTAAATAAACCCTTAATCATCCAGATTTTCCTTTCCTTCCAATATGTTTTCTCTCTACTTTGAATTGTTTAACATTTAGCTTATGTAAAGATGTCCTGCATCACCGTTCACAGTTTTGGTTGAAACATTTTTCCAACATTCCACCAGGGTGAGCTTCAGCATTTTTTTAGTTCCTTAATAAACTTTGAAGTCACTTGACTGGTTGCAACTGATATTTGCATCTTCACTTCTAATGGAAAACAGATTACCTCCACTGATGATACTTGTGCTGAGCTGTGCTTGTAACCTTTAATCATTTGTTATTTGTAAGCACTGCTGTAAATTATGTTAAGGAAAAGTAATCCCATGCATTACAACTATTAATCAGTTGATAATCATTGACCACTATAACTATATATATGCTACAACAATGGCTGCAATCTTTGGTTAAATCCATAGATAGACAAGTGCATTAGTGTCCAATGTACAAGACACAAAAATTAAATGCACAATACACAGGTGGATCAGTTACCTTCGATATTATAAGCCACACAAAGCTTACTGGACAACATTCCGCATGAGAAAAAAGAAAAACATACAAATTATTATTCATCTAGTATTGCACTGCAGTTATGCCCATGAATTTAAGTAACAGGGCATGCACAATGCAACAAACAATTGTACAACTGAACATTAATATCTGAAATATAAAATTTCAGCCGTTGATAAGTTGAGATATTTCACCCATGATCCACTTCAATGAGAAACCTAGCAGAAAGAATTTGTGCCTGAGCCAAATACCAGAGCCCAATTATGTAATGCATTTTTAGGTTTGCAATAAATATAGGCCCGAGATACGACCTTGTTTTACTGATTGATCAAAGTTTTGGAATTATGCCAAGATGAGCTCAGGCATAGAATCGCTCAACGGTAAAGATAACACAACTGCATTTTTTGTAAAGGTGTCATTTTAATTTGCATCCAAAATCGTTCCTTCATTTGATGTGTCCAATTGTGTTGCGTCAATAACTGGTGGTATGGAATCCACTTTATAACGCAAACTCTGAGCCAAAGGAGAATCCATGTCAACATAAATAACTAAAAGCATCCACATCAATATTTAACTTGAAATGTCACAACGTTCACATAAAAAGACAAGAAAGTAAACCTTCTTATAAAAGGTTGAATATGAATTATCCCAAACTAGTTTATAGATGCCAGCTATTGGAGTGCAAAAGTTTCCCTGCAAGAGAAGAAATTTAATTAGAACTCTCTAAAGTGAATATAGTCACACATTCATTTGTGAACCAAGCTTTCCTTGTTGTAGGCTCACTCTGGGTTTGGAAGGCATGATCCATGTGGGACAACATGGTATGGGCTGTGAGTTTTACATGCCACGATCCTTATGTTCTATAGGGCTCATGCCACACAGGCCAACAATAACAAAAGAGCTTGCAAAGCATGAGCCCTACAGTGCTACAAGACACAAATGTTGGCACAAGGAATGAATAAACAACCTTCACATATAGTTATTTATATTGTACAAACATTGAGTACTATCTTTTTTCATATTTGACATGGTCAGTGGTCACAAAGTGATGTGTGTGCTTGCATGTATAGCTTCCATTTACAATCAGTCTATAGGTAACCTTGGCTTAGCTTGCAATCATGACTTCCATAGGCAGACCTTGGCTCTTTATAGCATAGCCTGTAGGTTGCAGATAGTTGTGGCTCAGCTTGTAGCCATTAATTAGGGCATCTTTCTTTTCTCTCTTTTTTGCTTTATGCCTTTTCCATTTATCATACCACACTATAGTGACCCTGCTATGTAAGACAATCAAACATGGCAAATCACAAAAAAAAAATCTTAAAGAAACAAATGCAGCTAATATAAACATGCACACATATTGTTACTGCATGATGGACCATGGTTAGTTTGACTTGAAGGAGGTTACAGTGTCAACAGGTGGTAGCATAGATGAAAAAATCAGCAATTTTTCTCGATGCAAACCCTGAAACAAGAAATCACTAAGTGAAAATCGTGATTTTTGGAAAAAAATTTACCATGTGATTTTTTGAAAAAATCAGTGATATCTTACGTCATAATGAAAAAAATTACCCATTGCAATTCTGACTCTCTTAAAGGATGACTTTTTTTTTCATTTGTCTTTGCAGCTGTTGGGGATTGTGAGGGAAGGGGTTTACCAGCAACAAAAACCAATCTTATGAGGGCCAAACCATTGTTATCATCACCATCAAAGTTATTTTATTGGAGTAGGGATTGATTCCTATCTGCCTACAGTATTCATATTCACAGAACCTAGGTATTTCTTCAAATTCCACCCTCTTAACTAGTTTTTTTTTCTAGATTTATGTAGGGTTTTCAAAGTGCATGTTGCTAGTCTCTTATTCAGTGTTTCACTTATTGCAATATTATCTGAAATTTGAATTATCGCGTGTTGACAACCTATTTCAACTAGGTGTCACCGTCATGTATTATGAAGATATGTACCTTGTGGTACAACAAGTTTGAAGACCTATGGCTCAGCAGGGCAATTCTGCCCCCATAACTTCTTTCTCTCTCCATTGAATGTTCGCTCCCCTGCGTGGGAAAATTTTGTAATGTAACATGTTAGCATGAGTCAAATTTTGTAATTTAGTTGCCTAGGATTTTATCATTAGGGAATTCCTTTCATCAAGTGTTTTTTTTCCTCGGGTAATTAATTTTGCTTTTTCATTGATTTTAGTTACTTGAGTTTTTCACTCAAATTTCCTCCAAAGTAGTGCAAGGCGTTCTAATGATCGAGCCCAGTAGGTAACTAAGGGATGAAAGTATCGTATATGACCATGCTAGACATCTCCTAGAGTCTTGCGGAATTCCGTTAAGTTTTGATAGGATGTTTTAATAATTAAAATTTCCCGTTAATTGGAAATTTTTAATTATTTTTGATGTAAAATGTAAACATTTGGTCCTTGGGGATTTTGTATAGGGGTATGAGTACTCAAATAAAATGGCTTATGACCCCCTACACCCTTGGACCAAATTTCAGCTCGTGGACAAGCTTTGCTAGGTCAATGTCCATGAGGAGTCTAAGTCAATAAAAAATCAACAAATAATTGGCTAAATTAAAAATGCCAAATTTTGCCTAAAGTTGTAAAACATGAGAAAAAGGGGGAGAAGTTGTTTTCTAAGTCATTTCTATGTAATAGGGGGTCAAATAAATCAAATCCCCCCTTTCCTACTTCCATTCAACTTAACTTTAGAGAGGGGGGCGAATTTTTCTCTTGTGGGGCTTACCATCTCCATTGGATTGGCCATTTGGTGATGGGGACCACATGGGAGGCCCATTCCACACCTTGGGTGACCCCTTGGGGCATTAGAGAGAGGTTTAAACTTAGGATAGGAGTTTTTTCCCCCATTTTTGAGTTTCCTCTTCTAATGGGAGTTCCCCTCTCTCATGGTGCCCCCCTCCTTTGAGTGAGCCTCCCTCTTTTGGGAGTTACACTTGTAATGCATGCAAAGGGGGTCTCTCCTCTCTCCCTCCCTTAAAAGAAAGGCCCCTCTCCTCATTTTTGACATCTAATTTCATAGCAACTCCATGCTGCCCAATTTTATCCTCACTCTCTCTTGCTCATCCCCATTTTCTCTCTTGTAATATTGCTACCATATTGCAGCGACTCTTTTCAATAATAGAAGTGAAGCTTTGGAGGAACTTTTGGTGTCCTTGTGGTGTTCTATTGGATTATATTTGTTGTTTTTGTTTGGTGTTCTTGTGAGGTAATATTTCTGCAGTTTGTAGTATTTTGCACACATTGTTTTACTTGAAAAACCCCAAGCAAAGTATTTTGTTGGGGATAGATCTATAATAGTTTTGCTATAGATCTATGTGAGTTGTTTTTCTTTGAGTTTGCAAAGTAGTTTGTAGACCATTTTAAAAGACTCACTTTCTTGCCTCATTGTGTAGCGGGTATTTACAACTTTGCAGGTTACCAAAGCTTGGAAATGAGGACTCCAATAGCTTCATTTCTATTCATTAATATTTCTGATATTATTTCAGCATTCTTTTACATAATTTCTGCACTTATTTCTCTTCTAAATCTTGCAATCTAATCAAGTTTTATGTTCAGATTTTTAGTAAAAAAATTTATGTTTTAAATACTAACAACTACTAACACAATTGAAGTGATTTCTAGCAATTTCCAGCACACTATACTTGCTGTTGTTTTGCAGGTTTTCGCCAGTCCAAGTGGAGGTCCTGTCCAATTTTGGCCATAAGGAGCTCAAGGAAGCATCCAAAGGCCTTGGTGCAAAACCCTCTCCATCTTATTGCTTTCCAAATCATTGTAAGCAGCCCAAGAGAGTCTCTTGGACTTGCATTCTTTTATCATTTTCATAAGTTGTAAATTGTATATAATTTTTTCAAGTTTTGTTTATGCCCACACCTTGCATGTGAGTGGCTTTGCCACCCTTGCAAAATCGTGTTGGCTAGATAGGAATTTAATTTTTTGTTTTGTTTAATTTGTTTGCCCCACTTCTCCCACAAAGAGAAGGTTGAGTGGCTAGTGTTAGCTTGCTTTATTTTATTTCCAAATTATTTACCCACCTTGGCACAAAATCGGTCGGCTTGTTCTCCACATTGTGCCATAGTTGCGAGGTTTGCAAATTCAGTTTATTTTTTGTTAAAAATAATTAAAAAGTACCTAGGCAAGTGTTTCTCATCACCTAGGTGCCTAGGGGTGGAAAACTGTCTAATGTGGACCCTAGTCATTTAATTCATGTGATATGAATTAAAAGTGACTTTATGACTTAGGGAAAGTGGGTGAGTGAAGTGAGTTAATCTCCACCATTCATCTTGTCCAATCTAAACCCTTGGATTAAGAAACCCTTCAACTTCCCTCATTGAGTCGGTTAGGGTAACAAGGCRCCCCCCATTTCATTTCTTCATCARCATTTGGAGAATGTTGAGAGAGAGAGAGAAGTCGAGCTTTGGAGGAGGGAAAACTTACTACTTGAGGCACGAATTTCTAGGCAAGAGTACATCACAGAATTCGAGGCAGAAAGTACAGCCAGCAAAGGGTCGTACAGTACGGGTTTTTTGTGAGGCCGTACAATAGAAAAGGGCACAGAAATCAAGGAGGCCATACTGCAGATTTCTGAGGTAGAGTTGGCACATATTTCAAGGCTATTGTACAACAATTTTGACACAGAAATCGAGATAGCAGGGATTGGCATGAATTTCTGAGCAAATTCCGTACAATTTGTACAACAAGAGGGCACGAAATTTGAGGGCCATACAACACTGTTTTCTGGGCACAAATTTCAAGACAGTTTGGCATTGTTTTCAAGGAAGATTATTGGGCACATTCTTGAGATAAGTTTGTTCGATTTGCTAATAATTTGACTGTTGTAAATATCATTTTCTCAGAGCTCTGAAAATAATAAAAAGCCCCTCTCACTGGTTTTCCCCTTGTGTGTTTTCCAGGGTCAATGTTAGTCCAAAAATATCCGTGTCTTTAATTTCTGGGTTAGTGTGCTGCTGATAGAATTATTTATTTCTGCATTTAATGTTGTTTAGAATCCTCATGTTTCATTTCTGAGAATTGTTTATATGCCTAGAAATTGTTGTTGTTATAAAACTGGGTTTTTGGGCATTAAACAATGATTAGTTTCAGTGAGACTTGAAACTGGGTGGGGTCTGAAAATTTTACATGGTATCAGAGCTGAGTTGAAGAGGAATGCAGAATTAAATCAACCATACAGAGAGCAAGACAAAAGTTACTTCACCGGACAAAATTTTGGAATTTGTTATTTCAGCGGAGAAGGGTCAATGGCTACAGGTTTAAGAGTTGAGGACGAACTTGATGGGGTAGTAAATTGTGGTGCTTGGAAGGAGAGAATGATTTTGCTTCTGCAGGAGAGTTAGTTATGGGACATTGTTGAGAACTCCACAACAAACCTAGTAACAATACCTACAGATGCTACACTTCTGGCCACATATACCAGGAAGAGTATCAAGGCTAAAAGAATCATCCTTGATGCCATCAAGGACCATTTGATTCCGCATGTGACAGGGAAGACAAATGCCTATGAGATGTGGGAGTCCTTGACGAAGTTGTATCAAAGTACAAATGAGAACCAGAAGATGGTTTTGAGAGAGAAACTGAAGAACATTAGAATGACCAAGGCTGAAAATGTGGTCACATATCTTACCAGGATGACACAAGTAAGAGATGAACTTGGCGTTGTTGGGGAGGCCATTGTTGATAGTGAACTTGTGAGGACAACATTGAATGGAGTGACCAAACCAAGGTTGTTGGGAGCGAGGAGCGGGAGCGGGAGCATCGATTTTCAAAAATTTCCGGGAGCGGGAGCATTTTTTATATAATACATAAAAAATATATATTTTGATGCATATATATATATATATATAAAGCATGCAGAATGTCGAATCAATTGCAAAAAACATGAAAACATAGATATAAGATCATTTAACTAATTGATTAGTGATGATCATTAAAGCATCAACCATTTAGTACACATATAACATTGATCATAAACATTTGTCATCAATAGATTGTAACATACTAATAGACAACATCAACCACAAAATGAAATAGACTCTAGAGAATCATATTCATTACCAAAGAGTTGTAATATTCAATCAATAGTTCAAATTTCAAAATTCAAAGTTCAAAGGTAAACTCTCATATAATGTTCATAACTTCATTGTTTACAAAATAAGCTATAATAAAGAGTCAAGACAAAGTACTAAGTTCTAGAGACTACTTCTAAACAGGAAACATAAAAAGAGATTTAGTATATAGTAGCAAGTACTAAGTACTATGCTCTAAGTTTTCCTCTTGCCACAAGAAACTTCTAGTTTCTTCTCTCATGGTCTTTGAAGAAAAGGAGTAGGAGTAGATGGAAGTGTTGGTGGAACATGACCAATAGCTGAATGGCCCCCACGTGACAATGGATGCTATGAAGATAAAGGCAAAAATGATGCATTTGGAACGCTGCTAATGGATGGGGTGGCATGTCTCCTTCGAGTATATGATCATCATCATATTCACCCAAAAGTTCCGCTTCCAAGCATGGTTATGAGACCTTTTAAGGAAGGGAGCATTTTTGGGAGTGTTTTTAAGGCAGGGAGTGTTTTAAGGCAAGAAGCATTTTTTCCCTAGGGAGCGCGCTCTCAAAAAACGCTCCCAGAAGGGAGCATTCAGGGAGCGCACTCCCTAAACACTCCCTTTGGGAGCGGGAGCAAAGGGGGGGGGGGGAGCGCTACCCCCAAGCCTAGGACCAAACAATGGGATGCTTTTGTTGAGGGCATTGTGGCAAGGGAGAATCTTCCCAAGTGGGAACGTCTTTGGGATGACTTTGTTTAAGAGGAAACCCGAAGAGGGTATGTGCATGGCAGTTCATCTACTGGTAATGATGAGGAGAATGTGGCTCTTGCTGCTAACAACAAGAAGAAGTTCAAAAAGGGTCTTAAGGCATGGAACAAGCTGAAGGGTGAAGGAAAGAAGGACATGAGCAAAGTCAAGTGCTTTGCATGTCACAAGTTTGGGCACTATGCGGGGCAGTGTCCTAATAAGAAAATGAAACAGATTGCAGCTTCAGCAGAGGTGGAAGAGATTTCTACCAAGTTCGATAAGGATTTTTCCTTAGTGGTGTGTCTTTCCACTAGAGCCACACATTCCAGTGTTTGGTATATTGATAGTGGTGCCTCCCGCCATATGATAGGTGTTCGTGAGGATTTGACAGATCTTACACAGATTGGTGATCTTGAGGTAGTGCTTGGAGATGACCGGGTGGTCAAGGTAGTTGGTAGTGGGACAGTATCATTTCAGAGGGAGTCTCAACCTCCCATGTTGTTGAGAGATGTCCTATATGTTCCTAGCTTGAAGAACTTGATTTAAGTTTCTACTATTGAGGAGAGGGAGTATGAGGTGTTTTTCCATGATGGACAGGTGCTCCTATTTCCCAAGGGGTCCAATATCACTTCGGCCAATTGATTGGGACTCGACATGAGAAGTTGTACAAGCTCATGTTTCAGCCAGCTAGTGCATTGTATCATACTACCAGCAGTAGTGATCTTTGTGAGCTATGGCATCGGAGGATGGCCCATTTGCATCATGGAGCTTTGAGGATACTGATGGAGATTGTGACTGGAGTACCAGAGTTCAGTACAGAGCACTAGGAGTTGTGCAAGGGGTGTTCCTTGGGAAAGTACACCAAGACTGCTTTTCCAAGCAGTGACAACAGAGCGCAAGTATACTTGATCTGATTCATTCTGATGTATGTGGTCCTATGTCTTCTATATCATTGAGTGATTGTTTGTACTATGTCATATTTATTAATGACTTCTCTCGGAAATCTTAGATTTTCTTCACGAAGACCAAAGGATAGGTTTTCAATCGGTTCCAAGAGTTCAAAGCTCTTGTGGAGAACCAGACTGGGAGGAAAATCAAAGTACCGAGGATAGATAATGGGGGTGAGTATACCTCCAAGGAGTTTAATGACTTCTGTGTAGGAGAGGGCATCAAGAGGGAGTTGACTGCTCCTTACAACTCACAACAGAATGGGGTTGCTGAGAAGAAGATTGTGCCATGTTGCATGATCAGGGGCTGCCACTCTTTCTATGGGCTGTGGCATGTTACATTGAAGTTTATCTGCAGAACAGGAGTCCACATAGAGCATTGGGGGATAAGACTCTTGAGGAGGCTTTCTCTGGGAAGAAGCCTAAGGTTGGGCACTTTAGGATTTTTGGGTGCCTTACATATTCACATGTCCCTTCTCAGAAGAGGACAAAGCTAGAGCCCACGACAAAAAAGGGGATTTTTGTTGGGTATAGCGAGACTTCAAAGGCTTTCCGCATATACATCCCTTCCTTGAGGAAAATAGTTGTGAGAAGGGATGTGAGATTCGAGGAGGATAAAGCCTTTAGGAAGTCACGAGGGACTAAGAAGGGTGAGTAGTCATCACCTCAGATTCAGGTGAGTCCACAACATACTTCAGTGATACAGAGTTCAGGTCCACCAGTTTCGGTGACGACTGGTCCCCAAGACACAGGGCCACAGATGTCAAGATCACAGGTTATTGATCCTCAAATTTTAGGATCTTATACTCCAGATTCTACTTTAGGTTCACAATCTTCAAGTGATGGGGTTGAGCAGGAGGAGTCCCCTCCACGGGACACTACTTCAGAGACGAGGAAGCCCAAGTGGCTTCAGGACACTCTAAAGGAGGCACAAGGTTCTGTGGGGAATCCCAAGCAGGTTGTGAGGGAGAGTAAACCTCCTGAGAGATTTTGCAGCTATCTTGCAATGGTGAGCAACATTAGAGAATTTGCGCCTTCCACTTTTGAGGAGGCTACCGACAGACAGGTTTGGAGAAATGCCATGATGAAAGAGTACAATTCCATCATATGATGTTTGGGAAGTTGTTCCTAGACCTGAGGGGAAGTCAGTGGTGACTTCTAAGTGGCTCTATAAACTCAAATATGTTGCAGATGGCAACATTGAGAAGTACAAAGCCCGTTTTGTGGTTCGGGGGTTCTCACAGGTTGAGGGAGTTGATTATGATGAGACCTTCGCTCTGGCTACTAGATATACCTCGATCAGGGCAGTGATCTCTACTGCAACAAAGATGGGTTGGAAGATCCATCAGATGGATGTGAACACTGCATTTCTGAATGGTCTCATACAGGAGGAGGTGTACATTGAGCAACCATTGGGCTTTGAGGTGCATGGGAGAGAATCTCATGTGTGCAAACTGAAGAAGGCATTGTATGGGCTTAAACAAGCTCCCAGAGCTTGGTATTCTAGGATGATGCCTACTTGCAGCAGTTGGGCTTTGAGAAGAGTGAGGTCGATCCCAACCTGTACTTCATTGTGGTTGGAGAGGATCCTCTCATACTCTTGCTATATGTTAATGATCTTTTCATTACAAGGGCTGAGAGACTCATTACTAGCTGCAAGGAGAGCCTTGCTTCAGAGTTCGAGATGAAAGATATTGGACTGATGCATTATTTTTGGGGGTTGGAGGTTTGGTAGGAGCCTGGACACAACTTTCTGGGGCAGGGGAAGTATGCTTTTGAAATTCTGAGGAGATTCCAGATGGAGGATTGTAGGTCCACGTCCACTCCCATGATTACCAACTGGAAGAAGCTCAATGCTTCTGAGTCACAGTTGGTTGATCCCACATTATATCATCAGTTGATCGGTTCGTTGATGTATTTGGTCAACACCAGACCAGATATTTGTTTTGTTGTCAACACTCTTAGTCAGTTTATGGTGGAGCCTAGGAGAGTGCATTGGGTGGCAGCAAAACATGTGCTCAGGTATCTTTGTGGTACAGTTGATTATGGCCTGGACTATCTGAGGGGATGGAGTTTGATTGGTGGGCTATACTGATTCAGATTGGACAGGATGTGTCAATGACAAAAAAAGTACTTCAGGTTGTTGTTTTGGATTGGGCTCAATAGTGGTGTCTTGGTTCAGTCGGAAGCAGAAGTCAATGGCTTTCAGTTCTGCAGAGGCTGAGTATATGACTTCCAGTTAGGCTAGTTGTGAGGCCATTTGGCTTCGTAAGTTGTTGGTGGGATTATTTGGTGTGTAGTTGAGACCGACTGTGATTTACTATGACAATCAGAGTTGCATCAAACTCTCTGAGAATCCATTTTTTCATGACAGGTCTAAGCACATTGAGATTCAATATCACTTCATCCGAGATTATGTTCAGAGAGRAGCAGTTGAGCTACAGTATATATCCACAGATGAGTAGGTTGCAGACATAGTCACAAAATCTTTGGGGAAAGGGAAGTTTGTACCTTTCAGAGATAAGCTTGGGGTGGTGAGTAACACCTTCCTCGGTAAGAGGGAGTGTTAAAAATAATTAAAAAGTACCTAGGCAAGTGTTTCTCATCACCTAGGTGCCTAGGGGTGGGAAAATGTCTAATGTGGACCCTAGTCATTTAATTCATGTGATATGAATTAAAAGTGACTTTATGACTTAGAGAAAGTGGGTGAGTGAAGTGAGTTAATCTCCACCATTCATCTTGTCCAATCTAAACCCTTGGATTAAGAAACCCTTCAACTTCCCTCATTGAGTCGGTTAGGGTAAGAAGGCGCCCCCCATTTCATTTCTTCATCAGCATTTGGAGAATGTTGAGAGAGAGAGAGAAGTCGAGCTTTGGAGAAGGAGGGAAAACTTACTGCTTGAGGCATGAATTTCTAGGAAAGAGTACAACACAGAATTCGAGGCAGAAAGTACAGCCAGCAAAGGGTAGTACACTGTACAATACAGATTTTTTGTGAGGTCGTACAACAGAAAAGGGCACAGAAATCGAGGACGTACTGCAGATTTCTGAGGTAGAGTTGGCACATATTTCAAGGCTGTCATACAAGAATTTTGACATAGAAATCGAGACAACAGAGATTCGCATGAATTTCTGATAAAATTCTGTACAGTTCTTACAGCAAGAGGGAACGAAATTCAAGGGCCATACAACATTGTTTTCTGGGCACGAATTTCAAGACAATTTGGCACTGTTTTCAAGGAAGATTGTTGGGCACATTCTTGAGATAAGTTTGTGTGCTTTGCTAATAATTTGACTGCTGTAAATATCATTTTCTCAGAGCTCTAAAAATAATAAAAAGACCCTCTCTCACTGGTTTTCCCCTTGTGGGTTTTTCCAGGGTCAATGTTAGACAAAAATCTGTCTTTAATTTCTGGGTTAGTGTGGTACTGATAGAATTATTTAATTATTTATTTCTGCATGTAATGTTGTTCAGAATCCTCGTGTTTCATTTCTGAGAATTGTTTATATGCTTAGAAATTGCTGCTGTTATAAAACTAGGTTTTTGGGCATTAAACAATAATTAGTCTCAGTGAGACTTGAAACTGGGTGGGGTCTGAAAATTTTACATTTTTTGCCCACCTTTGTCCTTAAGGAAAAGTTGTGTGGATAGATTGTTCATTTAATTTATTTCAAGTCATTTTAATTATTCATTTATGCCCACACCTTGCATTTGAGTGGCTTAGCCACCCTTGCAATATCGTGATAGCTAGTTAGAATTTCCTTTTTGGCAAAGTAATCAAACTCGTGCCCCGCCTTTTGCCCCGTATTCCCTCCCCTTTCCACTTTGTGGATCTTGGGTAACAAGAAAGGGCAAAGGACTGTGTGGCTAGTTTAATTAGACACCTAATTCTATTATTGCTAAAACCATTAAAAAGGGGTGACATGGGAGGCTAAAGGGGTTGAAGCCGGGTACGATTTCACGGAACTACGTGTCCTCCTTGTTGAGTGCCCAAGCATTTTGGATTTGACCTGCGGAGCTAGAGGGGAACCTTGTTGTTCCCTTGTTGAGCACCCAACACTTCCTCTTAGTTGAAGGTGTTAAAATTAATGCAGCTGCAAGAGCCATTCTCCGGAAGGATGGAAAAGACCCTAGTTGAGATCTAGGGCCCCCAGTACACTCCTGGGGTTCTTGGTCTGGGACCAAGTAGTTAGAGCCATGGCAAAAGACCCTAGTTAGGGCCCCCGGTATATTGTTGGGGTTCTTGGTCAAGGACCAAGCAGTTTGATGGTATAAGTCCCTAGATGTGTTCTAGGGCCCTTGGATGTGTTCTAGGGAATCCTTGCTCGATGCTTGGATTGATCCTTGGTTGTGTACCTTGGTGGATAAGACCCTAGTTGTGATCTAGGGCCCCCAGATGTATTTTGGGGTATCCTGGTCTGGTACCAGGCAGTTTCTTGGTTGAGTACCAAGCCGAGATAATGTGTGACCTTCTCTCCCAGGATGGTCCATGTGACTTGGGAGCAGTTAAGAATAAGGAAATGATCACATCATTGACCTTCCTCGTATGCCGGGATGATAAAAGCTTATAAGTTATATCATGAGACTTATGTGGACATTCTACCATTAAAGAAGAACTTACCGTTTGACTTTGTCCTTTTGTTTGAAACCCTTGGCTTGAGTTACGCCACCCCCCCTTTTTATTGTTGTTTGGGTGTTGGTTCGATTCTTTGCTTCTTCCTAAAGAAATCTAACCGCCTTGTTTTTGAAACCCCTCTCTTTGACTTGTCTTATTTCTTCATGTTGACTTTTGACTTGTCATTTAATATTTTAAAGGTTAAAATATTATTTGTTTAGAGTTTAAACCTAACCCTAAAGTTAGGAATAATGAGCTAGCCCTAACCTACCTACCAAAACTATAAATTAAAGTGACCTTCCTCACTCACTACACTCACATTCTCTCCTAGCCGAGTTTTTTGGTCTGAGGTTTTTTTGCGGCTCACTTGTTCATCTTACTAAGTGGTTGCGACCCTCTTTGAATAGGTTTCTCAGCTTCCTCTTGGTGTATTTTTGGTCTGCTCCAGCCATCGAGGGTTTATCTTTTCAGTCTTGCGCTTCTCAGCATGTTGCTGACTTAAAAAGGTCTTTCCAGCCAATCGCAAGGGATGTTCTAGTTGATGTTCTTATACTTACTGTTTGTGATGTCCCGTCCCCAAGATTAGGCCAGCAGGGAGTGACTTAGTAGTCTATATGTTCCCGTAGACTATAGTCAGGCACAAACAGGGAACCAGATGGAGAAATAAGGAGAAATTAAGGCTAAACGATAAATTAAGCCTAAAT
>ML777186.1:1048497-1060160 GCA_009831015.1 Picea engelmannii
TCATTTTTGTCTTCTGAGAGAGCCAAAAGGTGCATTGAGTTAGGGCGCATCTGAATATCTTCTTTTTGCGCGAGATGCTCCATTGCAAGGTGCCAGATCTGAGGTTAGGGTTTCTGCAACTGCTTCTACTGGTAACCCTAGAGGCAGTGTCTTTGGAAGCTGCGCCTGCTAGTAACCCTAGCGGCAGTTCCTCAACGAGCTCAATACCCTAGTGGCTATGCTTCCTTCTAGTGTTTAGACTGAATGAAGGAGGTGTGGGCCCATAACTTGTTAGAATATGAAGGATTGTGCTCGTTTTACCATTGACAATACCCTTGTCACCCAACCATAGGCCGAAGCCACCCTCCGAGCACCTTGACCTTGACAGAGAAGAATATTGGTAGCAATCAATAGCCAAGCAAGGCTAATGCACCAAGCAAGAATAGAAACCAAGCTGATCAAATAGTCCCACCCAGAAACTGGCGCAACACCTTCCCCAGAAACTTGCACACAAAACTGCCAACTACAGTGCGCAGAAACTGCTCTCTGCAATTCTGAGAAGTGTGAATAATGAGAACTAGCGCCSTGTATTTATAGTGGTCTAGCAGACTTACTGGGGCCAACTTCTCCTTCTGGGTACTATATTAATTATATTTCTGCAGCCGACATCTCGTCTAGGGTTTCCTTTACTTCTTTGCTTCCTTCCGGAATATTTTAATCTCGTCATAGGTCACAATAGAGCTTCATACCTCCCGAAGCTACCATAATATCAACAACTTGATCATTGGCATGCTGGTTAGTTTTCTGATATATTACCCTAAAATTTCTTCCTGACAATTTGTCCTAAAGATCATGATGAGATCTACCCTGAGGGTTTGATCCATGATCCCTTAAAGCTTTTCTGAGCATACATCAAAGAGGATAACAACAACATATCAGGTAAATTTTTTCTTTTCTTAGCTAAGGTAATACTCAGATCTATGTTATGATTTTTGTTATTAAATTTCACATCAGAAATTTTTGAATGTGTTGCTGATCCAAAATTACAGTAGCGTATATTTAGAAATTAAATAAAATTACTTATGTTTCTAGATAGTCTACATTTTGCCCTTAAATTGTAATAGAAGGGATAAGGATTTGGGGTAGTAACATAGCTTAGGCTTGCAACTTTCATATCTAATTGCCCCTAATTCAAAGAGAGACCTAAAAATCTATTTAAAGTAACCTACACATTGCAACACTTTCGACTCACATTTTCTACATTTCAAGTTTAGCCGTTCATTTACTTTTCAAGCAATTTCACTTTCAAGTAATTTCATTTCATGTGAATAACTATCTTCAAAGTATCTTTCATTTCAAAGTATTCTTTATTCATTTGAGCATAATTCTTTAAAGTGTAAAGTTGTTTTTCAATTCGTTGTATAGAATCATAGATATCTCATAGATTAATTTCATTCTTGTAGAAGTACATTTCTTTTGTGTATATATATTTCTTTTGTGTATATTGGAATAATTGAAATTGGATAATCTTTAGGCACTGGACTACTTTTTGTTTTGTTAAGTAAAAGGTTTGCTTGTCATGAAAAGACTGCATTTTTCATTTTGATTGTCATTGGGCTGGGTCTCCCTAATCAATAAATCAATTAACTCCTACAACTTTCATAAAAACTTCACATAGTTTAAAAGGGTCTACCACCCTTGGCTTCCCTAGGAGTGAGCCTAGATGGAAGGAGTCTAGATCGAGGTGACACTGGGTCTAGACTTAGGTTTGTGCCTCCAAGGACACACCAAGTGGGTTGCAGACTTCTCCACGCTTGTAGGTGTGTATTAGGACGACAACATCTTTGGCGTCGTTGTCGGGGATAAGTCTATTATCCTTGGTTAGTAGACAAAATTTAAATAATTCTTTAAAAACTAAATAATAAACTGTTGCCTTAATTTATCCAAGTGGCGACTCCATTTAATCATTCCTTGAGGTATCTTACCAGGAGCAACCTGCAAGGGTTGGTTCATTCCCTTCCTAAACCTGAAAGGGTGTATAGGAGGAGAATAAACAAACTAGTTCCTCGTAGGCTCCTTGAAAGTCTCGAAGAAGAAGCAATCTCTGAAATACATCTCTTGTTTGCACATAATAATCCTACAACAACTATGGGTGATCCATTGAGGCCATGTAATTTTTCTAATATTCAAGGTTATCCTCATCCTATTCTTGACAAAGCTATTGAGAAATTGCCTGCTTTTGAGGGAAACAACGTTGTTAGTGCCAGGTCTCACATCATGAATTTCAACATGTGCATCCTAAAATGGTGTAATGGTCAGAATTATGAACATGTGAAGATGACTCTTTTCGTGTATTCTTTGGAAGGGGATGCCTTAGATTGGTTCATGGAATAGGATGATGACAAATTTAGCACCTTGTTAGAAATCGATAAAGCCTTCAATGAAAGATGGGGTGATCAGAAGGAAGACCGTCATTTATTGGCTGCTCTTAACTCTAGTCAAAAGAAGGAAAATGAAACAATGGAAGAATTCAATAAGAGATTTAATGACTTGATTAAGAGCCTCCCTCAAACTATTAAGCCTAATGATGCCTCAATCTTAATTCATTATATGGAAGCCTTTGTGGGTGAAATTAGATATTAGTTGAGGGATAAAGAGCCAACAACTCTAAGAGATGCACAAAAGTATGCTATCAAAATAGATAAGAATATGCAAGGTGCTAAGAAGTCAAATCTGCCTGGTTTCTCAAGGGTAACTTCTTACAAACCCAATGAGGAGAAGAAGAAGAAGAAGAAAGTGGAAAATCAAGAGTCTTCTAATGATGGCATAAAGGAGCTAGCCCAATTAATTAAGAAAATGGAGATTAACCAGGTTAATCAAATAAAGCAAATGGAGATTAACTAGGCTAATCAAATAAAGCAAATAGAGATTAACCATGCTAATCAGATGACAGGCATGCAAAATAGGTTGATAGCCATGGAGAGGGCTCAACCTAATAGATCTCATCATAAGCCAAATGATAAGTGGCAAAAGGGACCTCCACCTCAAGAGCAAAGGCCCCCAAATCCTTTTGAGTCTACTAACTTGGTTGACCACCAAGTTATCCCATATTGTAGACCTTGTGGACAATTTCATGAAGAATCAACTTGCCAAATTTTTCTTCAAATTTGTAATGAAGGGGAATCCTCTAGATCAGAAAATGAGCAAGTTAATATTGTTGAATTTAATGCAGCTGCAAGAGGCATTCTCCTGGAAGATGGCATAAGACCCTAGCTGTGGACTAGGGACCCCAGTACACTCCTAGGGTTCTTGGTCTGGGACCAAGCAGTTAGATCCATGGCAAAAGACCCTTGTGAGGGCCCCCCAGTAGATGACTGGGGTTCTTGGTTTGGGACCAAGCAAAAGACCCTTGTGAGGGGCCCCTAGTAGATGACTGGGGTTCTTGGTCTGGGACCAAGCAAAAGACCCTTGTAAGGCCCCCCAGTAGATGACTGGGGTTCTTGGTCTGGGACCAAGCAGTAAAGACCCTAGATGTATTCTAGGGCCCCTGGATGTATTCCAGGGAATCCTTGCCCTGAGCTTGGATTGATCCTTGCATGCGTTCCTTGGTGGTTGATATAAGTCCCTAGATGTGACTAGGACCCCTGGATGTGTTCCAGGGTACCCATGCCTAAAGCATGGGTTGATCCTTGGTTTTGTACCTTGGTGGATAAGACCCTAGATGTACTCTAGGGCCCCCAGATGTGTTATGGGGCAACCYGGTACCTGACCAGGTAATTCTTGGTGTAATACCAAGATATGTTGATATGTGATCCTCTTCTTCTCTCCTGGGATGTATCTAGGAATGTCCATGAAGATGGACTTGATCACATTGTTGAGGTACCCCTTATGCAGTGATGATAAAGTTTATAGGTCACTATGAGACTCATGTGGACATGTTTTGCCATTATGTAACTCCCCTTGACTTTGTCTTAAAAGGTAACCCCTTGTTCTCTCTTGATTTATGTGAATGGGTTTTATTTTGTGTGATGAGGATTTTATTTGAGGTTTTAATCTATCTTGATTTTAATTGACAATTTAATTAATATTTATATTAATTAAATGTCATTATTTAATTTAATTTTATAATAGCACTTACCCCTCTCCCTAGCTATAAAAGCAATCCTCCCCTCTAGCATTTTTACACTAACTCACTCCTCACTCTTCTATTGATGCGGCTACCTCAGTTGTCTTTCCTTGGTGATTGTTGCGGCTCCTCTAGTGTTTCCCTGTTTCAGATCTGAGGTATATACTTGGATTTTTTTTTAGGCTGAGAGCTCCTGCTGGGTTATCTGCTGGTGTAAGAGGTACTAGACCTCACCTTAGCTAGCTATGAGTTCTCCTGAGGCTGTTGCGGGCTGTCCTCTGCCTGAATATAAGTGTCGCGAGCTTCTCCTTGCCTGGATAGAGGTGTCGCGGCCCCTCCTTGTGGCTGTCGCTGAGTGTGGAGGGACTGGTGGCTTCCTCCTCTTGTCTGTTGTCCCTCCTGTAGATATTTATTCACCTTGCTGTGGGTGTTTATCATTGTTGGTGGCTCCTTCCTCTTCCGTGTTGTCTACCTCTGCTTTTTGAAGGGGTCTTGGAAGGTCTTTGTTGTCCTTGTTGTGGAGGGTCTTGCTGTTTCCTATTATGGGTTTTTGCTGTCTCGTTTTATGGAGCATCTTATACAACTAGATCTGAGTTTTGTTTGAGGGTTTTTCATTGATACAACTAGATCTGAGTTGTTTGACATTGATACAACTAGATCTGAGTTTTGTTTGGTTGTTTGTCATTGATACAATTAGCTCTGAGTTGCTTGACATTGATACAACTAAATCTGAGTTTTGTTTGGTTGTTTGATATTGATACAACTAGATCTGAGTTTTGTTTGGTTGTTTGGCATTGATGCAACTAGATCTGAGTTTTGTTTGAGGGTTTGTCTTTGATACTTCTAGATCTGAGTTATTTGACATTGATACAACTAGATCTGAGTTTTGTTGAGGGTTTGATTTTTCAGATCTAAGTTTAGTTTACTTCTGGAACCTTTGGTATCTTCAGATCTGATCTTGTGTTTGCTTGAAGAGCCTCTTGCACTTTCAGATCTGAATTTAGTTTACTTATGGAACCTTTGGTATCTTCAGATCTGATCTTGTGTTTGCTTGAAGAGCATCTTGCACTTTCAGATCTGAATTTAGTTTACTTATGGAACCTTTGGTATCTTCAGATCTGATCTTGTATTTGCATAAAGAGCCTCTTGTACTTTCAAATCTGAATTTGTTTTCTTATGGAGCCTCTTGTATCTCCAGATCTGAGTTTGTGTTTGCTTCGGGTTATTTACTTTTATAACTTTGGTTTATTATTGTTTCTTTTGGGGTTTTACTATCCATAGAAAAACTGTCCCACAGTTCTCTTGACAGAGTTCAAACCCTAAAGGTTTGTTACATGAACCTAAACTTCATCTGAGCATACTTACAGAGGCATACTTCTACTTGTGACAGGGACCCATTCTTCTTTGGCTAAGAGGTAAGCTAAGATTTGTTTTTCTACACTCCGGAAATTTGTTTATGTTCGGAAATTTATTTTCATGCATACAGATCTGTTTATCTCTTGGTTTAATGTGTTGATCTAATTATGTTTTAGTGAACAAAAAAGAAAAAGAATGTCACTGTTTCATTTTTTCCCTAAAATCTAACAAATATGTTTGGTCATGAATATAATGTGGCATGGATGAATGGATGGAATTAATGGAGCATAGTAGGGAGGTAAATTGCATGAATGAAGTTGTGGACAAAGTGACAGAAAATTTTGGTCCTAAGCCTACTCCCAAGCAAGTATCAGAAATGGCTAGATATAGAGGCTTCACTTATCAAAGATATGGGACCAAAAATCAAGATAGGCCACAAGCAAGTCTTCCTAAGACACCTCCTCCCCCTCCTAAATGAATTGTTTCTACAAACTCAGAATTAAATATTGACTTCAGAGGATGGTTGAATAATGAAAAAAAGTTGGTCCCTGTAGCAGAGATTATGAAGATTCCGTCTCCAAAGGGGAAATTGCTCAAAGCTATAGAAAATCCTCTTCAAGGTAAATGTGACAAGCCACAAGTTGTAGCTTACCAGGATGCACCTGTGATTTTGCAAAATTGGGATAGGGGAAACGAAAAGAATCAACCGTTTTTTCTTTCTCTACTTATGAATGATTATCTCCTTCACAATTGCATGCTTGATTCTGGAGCAAGTTCAAATGTTATGACTAAAAGTAATGGAACAGTTAAATTTAAGAATTTCAAGGCCTTATCATAACATTTTTTCCATGGATAGTAAAACAATTGAGGTGCATGGTTTGATAAAGGGCTTACAAGTGCATTTAGCTTCCTTCCCTGATATTCAAATAGAAATGGACATAGTAGTGATCGATGTACCCGATGCTTGGGGTATTTTTCTCTCAAGCAAAACAACTGCAGATTTGGGGGGCAATATACAAATGGATTTAACTTATGTGACCATTCCCACTCCAGATGGGGCCATGTTTAGATTAAACAGAGAATTGGAGAGAAAATATCATGTTGAAGATCACAAAAAACCCATAAATAAGTTTGTATATCATGAATTAGTTATGGGATGTTATGAGATACCATATAATTTTATAGTACATGTCAATGAGAAAATTAAGGATGGACTCCCAAGTGTTTGTAATGTTTGGGATACCATGGATTCTTTCGATGGTCTTTTTCTTGAAGAAGACCCAAGTGAAAAAGATATTGATGTGACTCCTTCAGAATTAGGAACAGAATTGGATTTGTCATTCGGGACTGCATCATCAACCTCAGTTCGCCAACTTTCAGATGAATCAGTTAGATGTCACTAAGAGTTGGATAGGATTTTTGGGCCATCTATTCCACATATCTTAAAAATTGGGGAAATTTATTTTGACAAAGAGGATGTCTTCAAAAAACAAGACAAGCATAAAAAGAAAGAAAAGAAAAGAAGAAAAAGTGGAATAAATCTCGTAGAAGAACGTAATGATGATAAGAAAGTTAATCATGATAATAATAATCAAGATATCATCCCTATTGAAGAGTATGCCAATCCTTTCAAAGAAGAATTGAAATCAACAAACCTTAAATCTTTTCGCTTGGCACAAAAGCAACTTCATCAGAAAGGATTCAAAGAAGATTTTATCAAGTGGTTGAGAACTAAGAAAAAAGGTTCACATCAGGACATCAAAGAGAAGGGTAAAGTGTACACGTCTTCTGATAACTCATCTCAGCCAGTTGCACGACATAAAGCTAGATATGTCAGTGAAAGGGCTCCATCTTGAAATGGTCTTCGACGAAGTCATTTGTAACGTATCTCTAACCCTTCTCCTTTGATTCTTTCAGTTTTGTCATTATTTCATTTATGTATATAGTTCATTGTATAGTCATTTCATTTATTTGATTATTGTTAATATCATTTCATTTATTTGATTATTATTTATTCTTTTCACACATGTACTTATGTTGGTTATTGGTGGGAACTTTGTTTTGCAGATTCCGAGGTTCTCGCATGCTCTCCTTCTAAAAGATCAAGCACACGTCCCCATGTGAAGCCAGATGTTGACCACCTATTTCAACTAGGTGTCAACGTCGTGTATCATGAAGATATGTACCTTGTGGTACGACAAGTTTGAATACCTATGGCTCAGCAGGGCAATTTTGGCCCCATAACTTCTTTCTCTCTCCACAGAATGTTCGCTCCCCTGCGTGGGAAAATTTTGTAATGTAACATGTTAGCATGGGTCAAATTTTGTAATTTAGTTGCCTAGGAATTTATCATTAAGGAAGTCCTTTCATCGAGTGTTTTTTTTTTCAAGTAATTAATTTTGTTTTTTCAGTGATTTTAATTACTTGAGTTTTTCACTCAAATTTCCTCCAAAGTGGTGAAAGGCGTTCTAACGATCGAGCCCAATAGGTAACCAAGGGTTGAAAGTGTTGTATATGAGCATGCTAGACATATCCTAGAGTTTTGCGGAATTCCGTTAAGTTTTGATAGGATTTTTTAATAATTAAAATTTCTCGTTAATTGGAAATTTTAAATTATTTTTTATGTAAAATGTAAAAAATTGGTCCTTGGGGGTTTTGTATAGGGGTATGGGTACTCAAATCAAATGGCTTATGACCCTCTACACCCTTGTATCAAGTCTTAACTCATTTGGACAAGTTTTACTAGGTCAATGTCCATGAGGAGTTTAAGTCAGTAAAAAATCAGCAAAATATTGGCGAAATTAAAAATGCCAAATTTTGCCTAAAGTTGTAAAACATGAGAAAATGGGGAGAAGTTGTTTCCTAAGTCATTTCTATGTAATAGGGGGTCAAATACATCAAATCCCCCCTTTCCTACCTCTCATTCAACTTAACTTTAGAGGGGGGCGAATTTGTCTCTTGTGGGGCTCACCATCTCCATTGGATTGGCCATTTGGTGATGGGGACCACATGGGGGGCCCATTCCACACCTTGGGTGACCCCTTGGTGCATTAGAGAGAGGTTTAAACTTAGGATAGGGGGTTTCTTCCCCCATTTTTGAGTTTCTTCTTCTAATGGGAGTTCCCCTCTCTCATGGTGCCCTCGACTTTGAGTGAGCCTCCCTCTTTTGGGAGTAACACATGTAATACATGCAAAGGGGGTCTCTCCTCTCTTAAAAGAAAGGCCCCTCTCCTCATTTTTGACATCTAATTTCATAGCAACTCCATGCTGCCCAATTTTCTCCTCACTCTCTCTCGCTCTTCCCCATTTTCTCTCTTGTAATATTGCTTCCATATTGCAGCCACTCTTTTCAATAATAGAAGTGAATCTTTGAAGGAATTTTTTGTGTTCTCTTGGTGTTCTATTGGAGTACTTTTGTTGTTCTTGTTTGGTGTTCCTGTGAGGTAATATTTCTGCAGTTTGTAGTTATTTTGCACACATTGTTTTACTTGAAAAACTCCAAGCAAATTATTTTGCTGGGGATAGATCTATAGTAGTATTGCTATACATCTATGTGAGTTTCTTTTCTTTGAGTTTGCAAAGTAGTTTGTAGACCATTTTAAAGGACTCACTTTCTTGCCTCATTGTGTAGCAAGTATTTAAAACTTGGAAAGGAGGACTCCAATAGCTTCATTTCTCTTCATTAATATTTCTGATATTATTTTAGCATTCTATTACATAATTTCTGCACTTATTTCTCTTCTAAATCTTGCAATCTAATCAAGTTTTATGTTCATATTTTTAGTAAAAAAAATTATGTTTTAAATACTAACACATTTGAAGTGATTTCTAGCAATTTTCAACACACTATACTTGTTACTTTTTGCAGGTTTTCGCCAGTCCAAGGGGAGTTGCTGCCCAATTTTGGCCACAAGGAGCTCAAGGAAGCATCCAAAGGCCTTGCTGCTAAACCCTCTCTCTCTTCTTGCTTTCCAAATCATTGTAAGCAACCCAAGTTGTAAATTCTATATAATTTTTTCAAGTTTTGTTTATGCCCACACTTTGCATGTGAGCCCTTGCAAAATCGTGTTGGCTAGATAGGAATTTAATTTTCTGTTTTGCTTAATTTGTTTGTCCCACTTCTCCCACAAAGAGAAGGTTGAGTGGCTAGTGTTAGCTTGCTCTATTTTATTTCCAAATTATTTACCCACCTTGGCACAAAATCGGTAGGCTTGTCCTCTATATTGTGCCATAGTTGTGAGGTTTGCAAATTCAGTTTATTTTTTTCTCACCTTTGTCCTTAAGGAAAAGGTGTGTGGCTAGATTGTTCATTTGATTTATTTCAAGTCATTTTAATTATTCATTTGTGCCCACACCTTGCGTGTGAGTGGCCTAAGCCACCCTTGCAATATCATGACGACTAGTTAGAATTTCTTTTTTGGCAAAGTAATCAAACTCGTGCCCCACCTTTTGCCTCGTATTCCCTCCCCTTGCAACTTTGTGGATCTTGGGTAACAAGAAAGGGAAAAGGACTGTGTGGCTAGTTTAATTAGGCACCTAATTCTATTATTGCTAAAACCATTAAAAGGGGTGACTTGGGAGGCTAGAAGGGGTTGAAGACGGGGACGGTTTCACGGCACTATGTGTCCTCCTTGTTGAGCGCCCAAGCATCTTGGATTTGACCTGCAGAGCTAGAGGGGAACCTCGGTGTTCATGAGCACCCAACACTTCCTCTTGGTTGAAGGGATAAGGATTTGGGGTAGTAACATAGCTTAGGCTTGCAACTTTCACATCTAATTGCCCCTAAGTCAAAGAGAGACCTAAAAATCTATAAAAAGTAACCTACACATTGCTACACTTTCAACTCACATTTTCTAGATTTCAAGTTTAGCCATTCATTTACTTTTCAAGCAATTTCACTTTCAAGTAATTTCATTTCATGTGAATAGCAATCTTCAAAGTGTTGAAATATTGTAACCGCAAAGAATATGCTATTATAATTGAGTTATTTTCTTATAGATCAAATCCCCTTTTGTGGATTGATCATGTCGATCTTTGTATTAGACCAAATCCCCTTTTGTGGATTGATCATGTCGAGCTTTGTATTAGACCAAATCCCCTTTTGTGGATTGGTCAAACCATGTTTATATGGTGGCAATTGAGAAGTCGGCCCCTAGGGATAATTAAAGTGGTTATAACCACTACTTGCAGAATTTGGCCCTGTTTGATGAAGAGGCACAACCCTAGTGCCTCCCAGCTAGTATAAATAAGAGTGGATGATGCCTCATTCACTCACTCACTCACTAAAGTCACTCATCTAGTGCACAAGTATTGAAGGAAGTTGCAATTAAAAGGAGGAGAAGAGAGAGGCGCATACTTAGTGTTGGATTATCTTTAGTGTTTTGGTCTTTTTCTTGGCATTATATTGGCAATCTATATTAAAGAAGTTTTTGTTGGGTTTTCTCCCCCATGAGGGTTTCCCAGGATAAAATGTTGTGACCTTGTGATTGTGTTTCTTTCAGTGATTCTACTTATGCTATTATTGTCTAGTAAATTGAAAAGAACTTAATAGCAACTCTAAATTTTACATGGTTTCAGAGCTAAACTAAGTAGAGCATCTTTCACTGGGAAACCAAAAACGTCATTGTTGTTGTACAAGAAAATTAGGGCTTTTTATTGGAAAGAAATTTTTGCCTAAAACCATCTAGAAAAGTGTGCCCTAGCCTAGCAAACTCCTTGGCAGCTTGAGTGCACCTTTTTAGTGGCCAAAGCCTCCGAAAAGAGAAACCCTAGTTTTTATTGGTACCGAAAAACAAGAAAACCAGGAAACTAGAACCAAAAAACCAGAAAACTAGGAAACCGGAACCAGTATTAGAAGTACCATTCCAGATTTTTGCAGGTCAAGTTTCAAGGGGTAAAACTTGAAACTTTTCAAGTCTGACAACTCCAACCTAGTCGCCTCAGCCCAACGCACCTCTTGGTAAGTTCAAAATCACTTTCTGAGCACTTTCAATTTTTATTCATTTTCTCAGTTCCGGGTCAAGATGTCTGCAAGCACTAATCTTGTTGACAAGTTAGAAGGTGTGGAAAACTCCTGTGCTTGGAAGTACAGAATTGGACTCATTCTTGAAGAGAATGACCTAGAAAAATTCATAAAAGAAAACGTACCAGAACCCGAAGAAGAAGCATCCAAAGCTAAGTTGCAGGAAACGTCCCCCCCCCC
>ML777186.1:1064233-1075385 GCA_009831015.1 Picea engelmannii
TTGTCCACTCAGACATGAAGTATTTGAAAAGTTCAAGGAATTCAAAGCCTTGGTAGAAAATCTCTCCGAAAGAAAAATCAAGATACTCAGGTCAGATAATGGAGGAGAATACACCTCAAAAGAATTTGGAATCTCTTGCAGAGATGTCGGAATTAAGAGGGAGCTCACCATTCCCTATAATCCTCAACATAATGGTGTAGCAAAAAGAAAGAATAGAACCATAATAGAAGCAATGAAGACCATGATCCATGATCAAGATCTTCCAATGCACTTATGTGTTGAGATTTGGGTACCTTGGAAAGTGGTCCCCTTGTGTTTATGGGCTTCTAAACACATGTGGGAAGTACTTTGTACCTTGTTCTATGTACTTTATGTCTAATTTCACTTTGACTTAGGAGATTTAAAACAAAAGTGAAATTTGGTCATTTTAGCCTAAAATGACAATTAATTCACTTTGTGGGTGAATTAAGGGACATAAAGTGAAACTATGGAAACTTAAGTAAAGTGGGTTTTGAGTTGATATTTACTTGAGATGATCTCAGCCATTGACTTAGGATGAGATGAGATGATCTCATTCACCCATTTATTAGGTTTCTTCATGCATCCTTAAGGAGGGCACATAGGGCAAAGGAGAGCTCAATTGTTCACTTGTTCACCTTGAGAGTTTGGTGAGGAGTAGAGAGGTGAGAATTCAGAGGAGAGATCAGCAAGCTAGGGCGCACATGTTCATGGGCGCAAGGTAGGTTTGAGTCTTGTTTATTTGTGTTGAGTGTATTTGCTAAGAAAAGGGCACAAGTCTACCTGGTAGCATTTTGTGTGGAGCTTTCTTGTTTCTGATTTGTGGGTTGTGGAGAGGGCAAGCAAAGGACAGTTTGCATGCAAGGGTTCTTCAATCAGCAAAGGGCAGTTTGCATGCAAGGGTTCTTCAATCAGCAAAGAGACAGAGCAAGGGTGCAAGTATCTTTAGACATAGTCAAGGAAAGAGGGGGCACACATCCCAAGGAACCCTTGCAGAGCTTGTGTTGAGCTTGCAGAGTATCAGGTTCCCTTGTATTTATCTTCCTTGTTGTATTACATGCTTGAAGCACACTATATATATACATTCATCTCAAACTGGTTTTCCCCAGGGGGGTTTTATCTAGGGTCATGTTGACAAAAAATACATGTGTTCATTTCATGTATGTTAGACTTTAGAACAACATTTATTTCAGCACTAATAGATCTCTAGGTGTGTTATATAGCTTATGGTATGCATGTGCTAACCTTTGGTGACAAAACTACATGCTAGAGCACCCATTTGGCCTATGTAACTGTGACAAATCAGTGAAGAAGTTACTGAATAGTCTGCTGTCTTAAAACAATAGCAAACCATTGTTAGACAGTTGAAACTTAGAGCCAACTTGAGGTCAAAGACAGACCTAGTTGGCAACTTGATAGGACCTGGAAAATCTTCATGGTATCAGAGCTTGGTGGCTGATTTTTGCTGAGTTTTGGACAACATATTGAGGGGTTGTTTTAGACACCTTTTGGGCAGATTTTGTGGGCAGCCATTGACATAGTTTAGTGGCAGCTTGTTGGCAGAATTTTGTTGAGGGTTGTAAAGCAGTCGGTGGACATTTTCGTCAGTCTCTTTTCACACCTACGTGGTAGGAGTGAGGTCGGTGTTTGTTTACCTCTTTTCACAACTGTGTTGACAGGAGTGAGGCAACGTTCCTTTGCAGTTGTAGCATCAGAGTGAGTGCAGTCGGCAGTAATGTCAGCATCTCAGATGCGTGCGGAGGATAGGCTAGTTGGAGCTAGCAACTGGTCGCCTTGGAAGGTCGGGATCGTCTTTGTCTTAGAGGACCTCAAACTATGGGATATAGTTGAGGCAGTTGTTCATGTTCCCCCTGCTACTGCTCCCATCTTGTTAGTCGAGTTCAGGAAGAGGAACAACAAGGCAAAGAGGACGATATGTGATGCAATGCGGGATCACATCATTCCCCACTTGACTGGGAAAGCTTGGGCATTTGAGATGTGGGCATCTCTATGTAAGCTTTATGAGAGCTCTAATGAGAACCGGAAGATGGTTCTTCATGTTCGACTCAGGGGCATTCGCATGCTCCAGGATGAGTCGGTCACTTCTTTCCTTGGTCGATACACCCAAATTAGAGACGAGCTTGGAGCCGTTGGAGAGGTGGTGGACCCAGATTTTATAGTGAGGACAACCTTAAACAGATTCAGCAAACCATGGGGTCCATTCGTTCATGGCATTGTTGCTAGGGAGGTCATGCCCACATGGGAAAGGATGTGGGATGACTTCGTTCAGGAGGAGACTAGACTTGTAGCAAAAGCTTCTGGACAACAACAGATAGTGTAGGGTGATGAAGACCTTGCTCTTTGGACAAAGGGCAAGAAGAAGACCAGTCGGGGAGGTCGGCGGGGTCCCAAGTTTGGGGCCCCACCATAGGGAGGAGAGAGAAGTAGTGGGTCAAAGAGAGACAGGAGCTCAGTGAGATGCTTTGCTTGTAGGGAGATGGGTCACTATGCAAGACAGTGTCCCAAGAAGAAGAAGAAGTTGCAGGATGKKTCAGCAACGACAGCAGAGGAGCTTGAGTTCGATGAATAGTTTGTGAGAGAGTGTGCATTTGTGACTACTTTGTCTGTTGTTACACCATCCAGCATCAGGTRGGGAGACAGAGTTGAGGAGGACCTATTGACTCATAGTAGTGATTCATAGGGAGCTCAAACTCAATTTTCATGGWCACYATCATCAGGSAWGACTGGTGTTGATGAATGCAGCTATGTGAGACATTCTCCAGCTTACAAACCTGTGAGGTGTGGATCATTGCAACTATGTGAATCTTTCTCTCAGCTTACAAACCTGAGAGAAAGCCCCTAAGAAGGGTACATGGTTCCTGCCTAAGACAGAGCTAGGAACGTAGAGATGACCTCCTCCATTCAGAGAGTTGAGAAGAACTCCAGATGATTATCCAATGGGAAAGGCGATCTGTTGAGTTGGACGTCCCTGTGGCTGAGCACAAGGTGAACATGTGAAATCCCAAAGTGTTGGGTGCATCGTCATGTGAACAAAAATGAAGATGATGTATTAACCTCCTCTGAGCAGCAGAGTTGACGAGAAGACTCCAGATGATTCTCCTGTGTGAGGCAGTGGGAAAGAAGATCTATAGAGTGGACGTGCATGTGGACGAGCACAAGTGAACGTGTGAAGATCTGTTCTTCTGTGTAATGCAGTGAACCAAAGATATGACATCCCTACGGATGTGCCCCTAGTGGATGAGCATTAGTGGGTGTATCAGATCCTTTGCTATATATTGTTCAAGAGTCAAACCTAGATGTAACCCTAATTGTTATGTAAAGGATACAGGTCGGCCCCACCTTAATGTGATTAATAATAAATGTAAAAGATAATTAATCTGGATAATATTAATTATAATAATAATAATTATTATTATTATAATTATAATATGACTTAGAGAGGTCGGCCCTGTTGAGCCAATAGACACCTTAGTTGATAGGACAAGTCTAATATAAGTAAAGGGAAATTCCCCATTGTGGAATCATATCATTCAAGTGATTTTGGAAATTTCAGCAAGTACATTTACTTGGGAGAAGTGCGCACCTCTCTTGGGCGCTAGTCTTCTAGGGTTTAAGCACCCTCTTGTGTGATAGGCCTTTCTTGGAGGTGAAGGTCTTTCTCTCGAAGAATATAGAAAAGGATTTGGCTGGGTTTTCTTCCCTTGTTGAGAAAGGTTTCCCAGGATACATTTTGTGTTCTTGTGCATGGCGCTTCTTCTTGTGATCTTGATTGCTGCAACATTTATGGCTATGGTTAAATGATAAAATGGAATAAACTTCATGCTTAACCTAGCCTAATGAAAAATCAACAACTAGTCCACTTGGGACAACTTCAATTTTAGAGTTGCCGAGATAGAGGGTTGGTGCAGGGGCTTCAGAGCATAAGAGACTGATGAGGAGGGGCGGCAGGGCACCACAAAAGCTTGAGCCTCACTTGGCTACAGAGACGAGCAAATCAGGTTCTGGATCCACTTCAGGTGGAAGTCACTTGGTGAGAGGCCAAGTTGAGGATCTTGGTGAGATGTTGAGATCCAGGTACTCTTGATGAGATACCAAGAGGGGGAGACTCTTGGTGAGATGCCAGGAGAGTGACTCTTGGTCAGATGCCAAGAGTAGTGACCGTTGGTGAGATGCCGGGAGGTAGAAATCCTTGGTGGAAAACCAAGGTGGAGATATTTGGTTTGATACCAAGATCTAGGTGATCTTGGATAGGTGGAGAGACACTTCCATCTATGGATCGCGCAGATTGAGCAGATATGTGTCAGACTACTTTCATTGATCAGGGTACAACCATACTCATCGAGTATTTGCCAGTAGGCAACCATGTCCACTGCAGGGATGAGATTGGGGGTGAAGGGCACTTTCCTTGGTAAGAGGAAGTGTTGAGATTTGGGTACCTTGGAAAGTGGTTCCCTTGTGTTTATGAGCTTCTAAACACATGTGGGAAGTACTTTGTACCTTGTACTATGTACTTTATGTCTAATTTCACTTTGACTTAGGAGATTTAAGTCAAAAGTGAATTTTGGTCATTTTATCCTAAAATGACAATTAATTCACTTTGTGGGTGAATTAAGGGACATAAAGTGAAACTATGGAAACTTAAGTAAAGTGGGTTTTGAGTTGAGATTTACTTGAGATGATCTCAACCATTGACTTAGGATGAGATAAGATGATCTCATCCACCCATTTATTAGGTTTCTTCATGCATCCTTAAGGAGGGCACATAGGGCAAATGAGAGCTCAATTGTTCACTTGTTCACCTTGAGAGTGTTGATATTATGGTAGCTGCGGGAGGTATTAACCTCCACGTGTAACCCTGACAAGAGTAGAATATTTCGAGAAGCAAGAAGAAACCCTAAAGCATTGGACATAACCCTAGAAGACAAGTCGGCTAAAGGAAATATTTAATATTGAGTTTTTAGCCCCCATAATGAGAAGTCGTCCCAAACAACTAGGGAGGAGCAGTATAAATACAGGACGCCAGAGCTCATTTGACACACACATCTCGCAACTACAGAAATTTAGTTGTGCACAAGTATGGAGAGTAGCTGCAGCTACAGCTACTGCTACTGCAACTTGTATTTTCAGTTTCAGTCTTAGATTCTCTCTTGGTTATGGTTTGGACTTTTTGCTTGGTATGCTAACTCTGGAGAGTGATATGCTACCTTGATTGGCTATTAGGCCTAGGGTTTGCTTCTAGAATTATTCTCTATCAAGGTTAAGGTGCTCGGGGTTGGCTTCGGCCTATGGTTGGGTGACAATATTCTCTGTCAAGGTTAAGGTGCTCGGGGGTGGCTTCGGCCTATGGTTGGGTGACAATATTGCTATATTGTCTATGGTTAAACGAGCACACCTATTATTTCTAACAGGTTATGGGCCACACTATCTTCGGACAGGCTAACCACTGGAAGATAGATTGGGAGGATTTTTCTCAGTTACAGTTGCAGTTGTAGTCAAAGTTTTTGCTACAGCAACGAAACCCTAACCCTCTTGTTAAGGCACCTTAAGTGAAGAGATTGACCTAATCTCTAGATAGCCTAGTGCACCCTAACCTAGTGCACCTCCTGGTACTCTCAACAAGCTAAGACGTCAAGTTTGAGTTTTTGGTCAAAGTCAAAGACAAAGGTTGACCAAGTCAAAGCCAAAGGTTGACCAAGTCAAAGCAATCATGACTTACTCTATGAAGTCAGAAAACAAGTTAGAAGGGGATTCTAACTTCACAGCATGGAAGACAAAGGATTGACCTAATCCTTGCCCAGAATAAAATGTTGGATATCGTGAAAGGAAAGATTGTGGAACCATAGTCTGAAGAAGGAAAAGAGAAGGAACCTTAGAACGTTGTAGTTATGGAGAAGTTCAAGGACAATGACATCAATGCCATGAGTATCATAGAGGACTCTGTAAAACACCACTTGATACCCTACATCTCTCATCGTGACTCATCTAAGAAGATGTACGATGCCCTAACTAATCTTTTCTTAGTCAGAAACATTGGACAAGTAATGAGTCTGTAGAATGAGCTTCGTGACATCAAAATGAATAATGATGAAAGCATAACATCATACTTTATGAGAATCTCTCAGTTAAGAGATCAACTACAAGCTATTGAAGAAATCATTTCAAGGAACTGGTAAATATAGTACTCAACAGCCTTCCCAAGACATGGGATGCATTCACCGCAAGCATGAACACAAGAAAGGAATATCTCACATTTGAAGAACTTTGGACTTTCTATGCACAAGAAGAATCAAGGATTAGCACAAAAGAGAAATCCCAAAATAAATACAATGATCAAGCCTTCACAGCAAAAATTCAAGAATTTCAGGAATAAGAGGAAGTTTGGCCTAAGGAAGGAAATAGACGAAGCATCAGTGGTCGAAGAAAGGGAACCCTCAAAGAAGGCCAAACAGGATAAAACATACTTCTTCTTCTAAGAAAAGGGAACAATATTCTTCATAGTTCTTGTACATACCATGTTTACATAGTTTCTGTACATATCTTGCATATCTATTTCTTAGAAGATAAGATGTTCAAGTGAAACAATACCTATGGAAGAATAACAAGATAAGGATTGCTATCACGATGACTACAAGTCAAGCAATACACATGAAAAGATGAAGTACATTGAAAATCCTTGGTAACAATTCCAGTTGTTACATAAGTAACAACTGCAAGATAAGTCGAAATCAGAATCAAACTTGAAGAAACCCAAAAGAAGTCAAAACAGAAAGAAGTCAACAATCAAGAGGAAATTAGAAAAAGACTTGTGACACTTTGTAGAAGGCAATAAAGATGCAGACAGAAGCGTGGACTCTCTTAGATGGAGGGAGTTGATTACATAATTCCAAAAGAAGAGCATGCATTCATGCATGAAGCAAGGATTAGGAGGGAGTTAATCCTAAATGATATGATCCATTGAGAATTATCAGTGCGGGCTCGTGGGACTATCCCTACCTCCCGAAAGCCTCACTGGCATTGTCAATCCAAATCCCATACCAACAATCAGACGAGATCACCCAGGCCCCAACAACGGTTGACCTCTTCTAAGAAATAGTGTAGTAAGCAGTGTAGGTCCTTTTCTAGATATAGTCTTTTATGTTAGGAGAGCTAGCTCTAGTGGACCTTGATATGTTGGCATTATTATTATTGGCTTCCAAATTTTGGATCCATGTCCTTTGTATATCCTTCTTCCATTTATACTCTCCACTTCCAGCATTTGGTTCTTAGGTTTTAGCTTAGAACAACACTTTACTTTTCGCATCTTGCTTTTTATAGGAGCCATCTTCGTGCTCCCACTTTGTATTGACATCATTGTATTTGGCAGTCCCATTGACCTACTTTAGTGGTCATTTGTCGGACATTAATAAAATTACCTTATTAATGAGATTTATGTGGTTGGGACTTTCAGAAGTGTTCAGATTAGCCACAGTTTTGTCAATAGATCGTCGACGTTTCTGATCCAAATCAGGATCCATCTTCAGGATAGGAAGCCTGGGTTTAGATGATGAGAAGAGTTGGTATTAAATACTAAAGGTGAAGGGAAACCTAGGTGTCGGCTAGGTTTTTAGTAAAAAAATTACCTTATCTTATCTTCTCTATATAGCTTGACTTGGTTGACTTTTGTTGGGACATGTATCCTAATTTTTATCTTGAGCTAGACAGCATGCTTTGAGAGGTAAAAAGGAGGTAAAAGTTGATAAAAAGGAAAAAATAGTGGCTTCTAGTTCTGATTGGACATTTGGTAAAATTGATCAATTATTTCAGCAAGTGTTTTTGTTTAATGATTTACATCAGCAATTTAATGAGCCATTGCAGATTATATCCATAAAAGTTATAAAATGGATAGAAATCACCAGCCCATTGTAGATTCTAATATACCTTATATGTCTCCATAGGAGTGGTTTAATTCTCAGAATTAGGAAAGGAGGATTGAGGTTCTTTCTACCCGTCCTACTCCAATTTTTTTTTATGGTACTTATTCGGTTTGGTGCAGACCTTGTAATATTGCACATTGAGAAGATAGTTGCAGAGATTTTTCACTTGTAGGACGAAACTATGTTGAAGTCGAAGAAGAATCTTTGTCAGAATTCACTAAAAAAAAATTCTGGTTAAGGGCCAAAGATGAATTTGAGTCTAGTGATCAAATGCAGATTTTAGCATAGTCCAACAATGGAGGGCAGTGATTCCATTGTCAGATCAGCATATGGCAGCAGTAAAGAAAGTATGGTGAAAACAATTAATTTGGATTCTTTCCTAGTTAATGATCAGATTATTATTCCTGCTAATGAACTGATTGTCCCACAACTGAAGATTTATGTTGCTAGAAAGGGTCAACAGGTTGGAAATTTTCAGAATAGAGTTCAGACCCCAGGGTAAACAGCTAGTTGCCAAATGAGCTCCATAGGTTGTTTCTTCAAGTTTTCCTTCCAGATCCATCAATAGGTTTGATGTCACACAAGAGTCGTTGAAAGCAAAGATTCTCATTCCCTTTATTAATTTGCTAAAAATTCCCAAGTAGAGGATTGCCATCATGCAATTGTTTGGATTTTTATGAAATGTTCCTGCTGTCATGAACGTTAGTGATACATTCCCCATAGTATAGGTTAAAGATTCAATTGATGTGGAGGAGGATTATCCTCGAGTTTCTGTTGGGGAAAATTTTAAAGATATGCCTTTTATGTGTCCTTATTAATCAATGATTTGATCTTACACAATTACATGTTAGATACAGGTGCTTCTAATAATATTACATTGTTTGAACTTTGGAGTGATGAAGCAGCTTGGTTTGAACTTTGAAGGTTACGAGACAATATCAAGATTCAAAACATGTATGCAACGGGCAATAGAAAGGCAGAGGTATCAAGACTTATAAAGGACTTGAGGGTACGATTGGCCAAATTCACAGATTAGCTTATATGCATGGATGTAGTAGTGCAATGGGGCATGTTACTTTCTAGACACTGGGAAGCCACGTTGGGAGGTATTATACAGATTGATTTATCCTATGCTACTATAGTCTATACCTATTGCATGTAACCAATTTGTCAAGTTGGACCGTGAATTGAGGATGATTTTCAAATTTGATTTACCTAATTGGGAGTTGGAGAATACAGTTTGTGTGGAGAAGGAATTGGGCGATTACATGATTATGTTAGAGTGAGCTTGTTAGTGCAACCTTTGGTTATCAAGACATTTCTTCTTCTCCAAAATAATTATCATTTGCGATTCATATTCACTTGCAAAGAAGGATTTGGACCTTGAAACATTGATTTTTGTGGAAATTTCTCGGAATTCAAAATTCAATGCAGAACAAAAAAATTTCCTTCAACCTAGAAGGTTTCTTGGATCTCAGCCCTGTGAATTTTCAGTCTAAGGGCTGTTGTAAAACAAGGTACAAAACAGAAGCTGAAAGAGTACAATGTTTCACTTCCAAACAGCCAAAACATCTTAGCAATTCCAGGAGAAAGTATACCAAACCAAATGTATAAGTTTCAATCCTTTTAGGGCAACTTATCAGCCAATAACCAGATCTGAAAATACCTTTTTACAGCAGTAATAACAGCAGTATGACAGCAGTAAAATCAGCCCCTTATATTTTTCACTTAAATGTCAAATCACTTAACAATTGTCTTTTTACTTATGTGAAATCAACAAAACACATATGGATGTAACAATGCATAAAGAACATATATAGCTGAAAATCAAATCTGGAAATTACACAAGTTTTGGACAGCTGGAAACTTCATTAATATGCCCAAGATGGAGTAAATGTAATATTGTTATCACACAAATTCACATTTGTTGAGCTAAAGTCCGAAAGCTCAAGTGCAATCCCGCGTAAGTGAGAGGGAAGGCCATTGTCACCTCACCAACCCTCTTTCACTGCAGGCCAGCTCTCCTCTGGCTCAAGGGGGTTTCCTTGGATTAAGATTACTAGGACTTGGGGGTAAGGGAGCTTAATGTGGAGAGTGAAGTCCAGGAAAAATGAGTTTGGGTAGCTTTAGAGTGTTAAAGAAAAATAATTGGAGGTCCGAAGACCAATGTCTTTTCATCGGGCATATGGAGTCAAGCATGCAACACTTGGAGGTTGAACTAGATGAAGTAAAAAGGATTAGGTCTAAACCCTAAGGTGCAAGCACTTTTGGGCCTTAGGTTCTAGACTTTGAAGAAAATGGTTCCTAGGGTGCAAACAATCTTGAGCCCTAGCTGTTGTTTTCTTTCTTCTTATTCCACTTAGGTCAAGGATCAAAGACTAGGGTTAAAACCCTAAAGTGCAGGCACTTTTAGGCCTTAGGATTTTAATCTTAGCAAAGATCGTTTTCACAAACTTGGACAATAAAGACTTTATGAAGGAGAGAAGCACTTATGTCTCCTTCCTAGGGTTTCAACAAGACAAAGAAACTTACAACGAGATAGCAGTTAACATCTTTAACATTAGCAAGAGACACAAAATTGCAGCAAATTGCTTACTCCTTCCAAGTAGCTAAACCATTCAAACCCTAGTTGCAGAAAATAACCATCCAAGATAGGAAACCATCCACAAAAATTACTTCTCCAAGAGTAGCGCATGAGTTCCAAGAGCTAGAAAATTTCAGAAAATTTCAGATCTCTCAAGGGAAAAATCCATCAAGTTGTGATGATCAAAATGAGAGAAGTGCCTCTCTATTTATGGGGGAAAGACTCAACTTCCTCTTACATTAAAATAATATTTTCTAAGTTAAAATCCCCCAATCTAGCCTATGGAGGGGCGAAAGACCCTCTTCAACAATTAAATAATCCCATAAATACAAAATTTTGGGCTCTTAGGCCACATGTCCAAAATTTTGAAGACATTTAAGGTCTTATAGGCTGCCCAACAGATCTGTCATTTGACCTCTTGTTGGGCACTAAGTTCAAGGTACTTTCAAACTGTTTTCCTTGTTGTTTTAGGACTGTTTTCTCGTTGTCCAAAACAGCCAACAAATCTGAACTTTACCCACTCTAAAATCTGCCCTTAAGCTTTGATTTGATGCTCTTTAGTGCCTCGTGTTATAAGGTTTAATGATGGATAGTTTTGTTTTCCAAGTTAGCCTTC
>ML777186.1:1109605-1119945 GCA_009831015.1 Picea engelmannii
TGTCCTAAAACAGCAAAAGAAGACAGCCATACAGTTGAAACTTAGAGCCATACTAAGGTCAAGGACAGACCTTAGATGGCAGCCTCATAGGACCTCAGATAATTTCTACAATACATTCATGTACCAAAGAAGATGAAGAAGAAGCTATCTGTTGAGATCAGAGTATCTCATACGGAGATTGATTGTAAGGAGCAGAAGGCTCCAAAGATGAACGAACATTAGAACAAGAACTCACAGTAAACTTGTTCAAAGGATAATGAAGCCACCTTGAAAGGAAGCAGAATTCACTTGAAGTCTGACTCAGCTTTTCATATTTAGACTTGGTATTCAACACCAAGTATACCCCATAAGAGATGATGAAGTCCTTCTAGACTCAAAAGAAATCGATAGTAAGCCTGATCTCAGAAAGGATCAGATGAAGAGACAACTTCTAGGACTGGGAGACAGATGCCATGAGAAGACTAGATAGTAGCTTCAGAAACTTCTAGGAGATATGAAATCTCCTAGAAAGATTCCCTTGTTTCAGTGACAAAGAAGGAAGCTAGTCAGAAAGACTAGGATATGGATTCTTCCATGAGACTAGAAGAGAAATCAGTATTGACTTCCAAGATTGATTTAAACAGATCAAGCATGTTGCAGATGTACAAAGCCTGATGTGTGTCCAGAGGATTCTCCTAGCAAGAGGGAGAAGACTATGGCGAGACACTTACTCCAGTAATTGGAGAAATAGTTCCAGTATTTATGAAGACAATCAGAACAACCATGATTCATATATAGTATGAGATGCAGGGGGACCAAACCCCATATTTAAAATTGAGTGGCAGTTGGTGCATTACATAGTTGGGTCATGGAGACATGACTACAATGAAAGATAGAGTTACCTCCATGAAAGAAGAAGAGCTACCTTCAGTATCAATTATTGAGCCACTCTCAGTTTGAGTTGAAGTTGTTTCCGTGATAGAATGAGAGGAGTTACTCACAGATTTCAGCAGCCACAGTGAGGATGAAGCAATCATTCTCAGCCTCAAAGCAGTTGTAGGTGCAGAGTCCCAGTTCCAAAAGGAACAGTTGCAGAAAGAGGAGAGGACATACTCTCAGGCAGTGAGACAAATAATGCTTTGCAGAGAGCACATAGCTAGCACATGATTGTGCAGATTGAGTTGCAACTGAGCAAGTGTACCAGATTGGTACAATGTAATGAGAAAATTTGATTTGAAGATTGAAGATAGAAAGACTCATGTCTGACGGGTGAAGGAAGCTATGTACGTGTTGAAGCAAGCTCCTAGAGCTTGGTATGGAAAAATTGACAGTTTCCTGACGAGCTTGGGCTTTACCCAGAGTAAAGTTGATTCTAACCTTTATCTCAAGGTTATGAATAATGAACCAGTCATGTTACTACTATATGTAGATGATGTATTCTTGACAAGATGAAGGAAAGCACATCACAGATTTGCAGAAGAAGCTCGCTATAAAGTTTGATGAAAGACCTAATGCTTTATCTCTTAGGTTTTCAAGTTTGGCAGAGCCCAGAGAAGATCTTCCTTAACCAAGGGAAGTATGTAGTTGAAATACTGAAGAGATTTGATATGTTGGAGTGCAAATCCATGAATCCACCCATGGAAACAAAGTTGAAGCTCCTGGTTGACACTTCATCAGAATTGATTGATGCTACGTTGTACAGACAGATCATTGGATCATTGATGTATCTAACGAACACCGGGCCAAATATATGTTTTGTTGTGAACAACTTGAGTCAGTATCTGGTAGAACCAAAACGTGTTCACCTTGATGATGCAAATCATGTGATGAGATACCTTAAGGGTACGTTGGATTTTGGTCTCTGTTATACTAGAGATCATGACTTCAGACTGAGTGGTTACACCAATTCAGATTGAGCTGGAAGTGTTTCTAATAGAAAGAGCACTTCAGGATGTTATTTCAGTCTGAGGTCAACCATGACTTCATGGCAGAGTAGGTAGCAATCAAGTATTGCTCTCAGCACGACAGAAGCGGAATACATTGCTACATGTTCCACCAGTTGTGAAGCCATATGGCTTCGAATGTTGTTGACAGATCTATTTGATCTGGAGATGGAAGCCACTGTGATTCTATGTGATAACCAAGTTGTATAAAGATGACATAGAACCATGTGTTCCATGATGAGTCGAAGCACATAGAGATCCGGTATCACTTCACTCGTGATATGATGCAGAGAGTAGCTATAAAACTCCAATGTGTTGGCACAGATGAACAGGTTGCAGATGTGTTGACCAAGCCTCTATCTCGTGTAAAGTTTGAGCACTTTCGAGATAAACTTGTTGTAGTCTGAAAGGACCTCCCTCGAAAGGGGGAGTAGTGTTGTGATGCTAGCCGATTGCTGAAGATTTCCAGCTTTGTGTTGATGTTGTTGTGATGCCAGCATCATGCTGTGATGCCAGCCTAGTGCTGAAGATTTCTAGCTTCATGTTGATGTTGTTGTGATGCCAGCCTAGTGCTGAAGATTTCCAGCTTCGTGCTGATGTTGTTGTGATGCCAACCTCGTGCTTTGATGCGGCCTAGTGTTGAATATTTCCAACTTCGTTCTGATGTTCTTGTGATGCCAGCCTAGTGTTGAAGATTTCCAGCTTCATGTTGATGTTGTTGTGATGCCAGCCTCGTGTTGTGATGCCTGCCTAGTGCTGAAGATTTCCATCTTCGTGCTGATGTTGTTGTGATGCTAGCCTCGTGTTGTGATGCTAGCCTAGTGCTGAAGATTTCCAGCTTCGTGCTGATGTTGTTGAGATGTCAGCCTCATGTTGAAGATTTCCAACCTTGTGTTGATGTTGTTGAGATGTCAGCTTCGTGTTGAAGATTTCCAGCCTAGTGTTGATGTTGATGATACTCCAGCCTTCGTGTTGTGATGTTGTTGTTGTTGATGATGCTCCAGCCTTTGTGTTGTGATATTGTTGTTGTTGATGTTGTATCAGCCTTGTGCTATTATTGATGATGATGTATTGGTGTTATACTAATCCATGTTGATGCAGAGGATGATGCCATTGCATCTCCCTGTTGTGAATGATGATATTGATGATGAGAAAAACTTCCGATGATTTATAGATATGCCAATCAGTGTTCCAGATGTTGTTGATGTTGTTGCCCTCTCTCTCTCTCCTGATGATGTTGTAGAATACCCTTCTTGTTAAGGGAGAGTGTTGAAATATTGTAACTGCAAAGAGTATTCTATTTATTATTAGATCAATCCCCTTTTGTGGATTGATCATGTCGGGTATTGTAATTGACCAAATCCCCTTTTGCGGATTGGTCAAACCCTAATTGTATTATGTAAATTGAGAAGTTGACCCCCAGGCAATTAAAGTGGTTTTAACCGCTCAGAAAGACAAGTCGGCCCTGCCCATCGAAGAGACACATTTTCAACACCTGCCAGTTTGTATAAATAAAGGAAGACAGCGCCTCATTTGTTCACTCACTCAGCTCACTCATCTAGTGTGCAAGTTTGAAGGAAGTTGCAGTTGCCAGTTGCCGAAAGAAGGAAGAGACAGAGGTACATTGCTTAGTAGAGGATATTCTCTAGTGTTTGGTTTATTGTCTTGGCATTGTATTGGCTATCTATATTAAGGAAGTTTTTGCTGAGTTTTCTTCCCCATGAGGGTTTCCCAGAATAAATGTTGTGTATCTTGTGATTGTGTTTCTCTCAGTGATCATATCTATGCTATGGTTATCTAGTAAATTGAAAAGAAACCTAATATGAACTTAAACCTTAACATCTCCTCTTATGCAAGGATGATAAAAGCTTATAAGTTATCATGAGACATGTGGATAGTTTTCCATTGAAGAAGACCCCCTTGACTTTGTCTTGTAGCCTCCCCTTGCTTGATTCTCATTCTCCATCTTGCTTGATGTTGTGTTGGTCTTCTATAAGTCACTTTGACTTATTTGACTTTATAATTGATATTTTTATTAATTAAAAAATATTAATTATTATTTATTTTAATTTTTAGGTTTTTAGTTAAACCTAATCCTAACCCTTACCAAAACTATAAAAAGGAACCTACCCCTCTCTCTTTCTTACACTCACTCACACTCTTCTTATGGTCTGATTTTTTGTGGCTACTTCAGCATGGTTCTTGTCTTGGGTACAATCTCCTTGGTGGACTCTCTCTTTCCGATCTGAGGTGCGGCCTCTTAAACTTCTTCTCCTTGTTGGTTGGGAGCTTCATTTCTAGTGTAAGGTCTCCCTTTGCTAGGTATTGGTGCCACGGACCCTAATCTAGTTGTGTTTAAAGTGTCGCAGACCTTCCCTTTGTTGTGTGAAGGTGGGCAGACCTTCCTCTTGTGTTGAGGGTGTCGCGGCCTTCCCTTGACCCTTCTTCTAGGTCTCTCTGGGTGTTTTAAGGCTGTCGCTACCTCATAGGCAGCCCTTGGCTCCTCTTCCTGTTGGTGTTGGGGTTATCTCATGCTAGCCCTGATGTTGTTGCCTTCTACTTTTGTCTATCAGATTCTGCCTTGAGGGTTTTGTTGTTGTAGCACTACAGTTTATATTGGACAGTTTTTGGTTGAGCTTTCTTATTGTCTTTGGGGTTTCTGTATCAGCCCTACTCTTACTGATTATCCTTGAGTTCTTCTTGGCAAACTATTCACATAAAGATCATATGACCTTCATAGCTTTTCTGAGCATAAAGAAAGAGGACAGCCACACATTATGTAATGTTCCCAAGCCAATTTTTTCGCTGGGAACACTAATTGCTCACTCTTAACTGTTGTGTGTATGTTTGTTTGCAGGTTAGCTCTTGGAGTTGCGTTTTAGGGTTTGTAGATTTAGTTATCAAGCATGTGACAATAGATCTGAAGATGCAACATATGGAAACACAAGAGATAACAAGAAACACCAGCAATGGAACCAAACAACATAGATCTGACCTTTATTTAGATAATATGAGAGAACCTGATACAATAAGACCGAAGATCTGGAATAACATCAGATAGATCCTCTAGCTGGCATATGAGCTGCTACAAAATGCTCAAGACAAGAAGATATAAGCCTCCAAAGGCTGAATACAAGTTGAAGACCAATTCAAGATAAACCAGGGTCAAGTCCAAACCCCCCCCGGCTGAAGATACGCCCTCCTGGATAGCTGTGAAGGTTTAATATTTCGGCCCTCCTGTTGGAAGCCCTCAAATGGCACAAAACTATGTGGAATGGTAGATCGGGGCAAGGAGAACCCCCTCTTGAAGTCTCAAGCCGAAATATCAAGATCTACTCCTCCAAATGTTGAAACCCCAAACTAAGTTGCGCCCTCTTGAACATTGCCAAGGCCCAATAATTCGGCCCTGATGAAGGAGACCTCCAAACACTCTGAAACTCTCCGAAAAGATAGATCGGGGCAAGGTGAACTCCTTGGTGAAGTCTTATGTTGAGATATGAAGTTTCACCTCTCCAAATTGAGTAGATCTACTTTCCAATAGCGCCCTCCTTTCCTCCAAATCTTACCAATGCTCAAGGAAATCCAATGGCAAGTATAACTCTCTCAAAATGTACTAGAACTAATGATCAAGGCCCTGCAGAGAAAACCCAAGTGCCAAAGTATCCAAAAGCCTCCTCAAGCTCTTGGATCGAACTTCCTTCAATCTGTAGTGCGTCTCCTTTGCTGGAAACCCCCCAAGTTATGCCCTGTTGTTGCCCTGGATGGAAGATGGTACTTGTAGCTACTGTAGAATGGTGTGGGTGGAGTATTGCATCCCCGAGACCAAGCTTGGAACAAGAAAGGTGGGATCTTTCACCACCGAGTTGTCCTCTAGGGTTTGTATTCTCAAAACCCTCAAAATTGTTGTGCTCTAGAGCCCAAAAGCAGAATGCAATAATAATCCAAGGTAACTGAGAGGTGTGCCCTTGCCTTTCCTCTATACCTCCAATCTGTTTCCCTGTTGAGTTAGTTAACCCCTAGGGTTAACTCCTAACTCGTCCTCATGTGTTCTATTCTTTCAGTGAGTTACTTTTCTTTTTCCAAGTCAACTTAGTATTATAATGTTGAGTTTAGCTGACTTCTCCCCACAGTGCATGAGACTATAGTCTAGTGGGGATGACTAGACTACTGAGTCTCTCCAACCCTCTTCATCAAGAGGTGGGGGACATTACAGTCTCCCCTGCTAGAAATTGCTTGTCCACGAGCAATTCTGACCCGGCCTCCTGTAAAACCTGTTCACTCTCCCAAGTAGCATCCTCAATAGGTAAGTCTTTCCATTTGACCAAGTATTCCTTGATGCTTCTTCTCCTTAAATTCTTCTCCCGAACCTCCAGTATCTCCTATGGTATCAGTATCAATTGCCCTTCCTCATCTAAGGGTGGTGGTACCTCAATTGGAGTGATGTGTTGGCCTATGGCTCTCTTCAAGCATGACACATGGAAAACGTTGTGTATTTTGTTGCCCTGTGGAAGATCAAATCAATAAGCCACGGCCCCTACCTTCTTGTTGATTCTGTAGAGCCCAAGGAATCGGGGTTGGAGATTTTCTGCTCCACTTCTTTTGATGGATGTCTGCTTGTACGGTTGGAGCCTCAAGTAGACCAGATCACCAACCTCAAATGTGTGTTCTACCATGTGCCTGTTTGTCTGGACCTTTTGCTGATTCTGTGCCCTTTGCAAATGATCCTTAAGTTCTCTGAGTATGTCCTGACTCTATTGAATCCAATCCTGAACCATGGGAGCCCTGCTATCACCAAAGATGATCTCTACAAGGGAGAGTGGGTCATAATTGTACAAGGTTTTGAATGGAGTCATACCAATAGACATATGATGAGTTGTGTTGTAGCAGTACTCTCCCAAATGTAGCCACCTGACCCATGCTTTTTGCTGCCCTGATACATAATTTCGGAGGTAGCCTTCCACCCACTTATTGACTATTTTTGTTTGACCATCAGTCTGAGGATGGTAACTGGTGCTAGGGGTCAAGGCCATACCAACCAACCTGAATAGTTCCTGCCAAAAAGTGCTCATGAATCGGTTGTTCCTGTCATTCACAATGCTCTTGGGTAAACCATGCAGTCTAAAAAACTCCATGAAGAACAAATCTGCAACCTGTGTTGTGCTGAAGTCTGTGACAATGGAGAAGAAGTGTGCAAACTTAGTCAATATGTCCACCACTACAAAAATACAATCTTTACCCTGTGTTTTGGGCAATCTTGTGATGAAGTCCATAGAGATGCTTTCCCATTTGTGCTCTGAGATGGGTAGAGGTTGTAATAATCTTGTTGGATATGTGTGCTCATCCTTGTTTACCTGACAAGTAGTGCATTCCTTGATGTGGCGCATCACATCTTCCTTCAACCCTTTCCAAGAAAACCTTTCCCATACCTGTCGGTATGTTTTAACAAATCCTTGATGTCCTGCCACAGGTGAATCATGGCATGCTTGTAGTACCTTGGCCTTAAAGGCTGACTCAGGAACCAAGAAAATTCGGCCCTTGTAGTAGATGATGTCATCCATGATTCTGAAGTTGTCATCATGTACCTGTCCATACATTAATTGACATGCAAATTGGTTCTTTGAGTATTCCACCAAGAGGTGGGCCTTCCAGTCAACTGAGATATCGGTCATAGCATAAATCGATGGCCTCCTGGATAATGCATCTGCCACTACATTATTCTTCCCCTTGACAAACTTAATGTCAAAATCATAAGCTTGTATCCTGCTAGCCCACTTCTGTTGCCTCTCATTTAAGTCCTTTTGTTCCAAAAAGTACTTAAGACTGTTGTGATTTGTCCTCACCACAAATTTCGCTCCTACCAAGTATTGTCGGAACTTAGCCAATGTGTGCATGATGGCCAACATTTCTTTGTCATAGATGGTATAAAGAAGCTCAGGGCCCCTCAGTTTTCGGCTTTCAAAGACAAGAGGGTGCCTATTCTGCATAAGCACTGCTCTAATGCCCTCCCCGGAGGCATCACACTCCACTGTGAAGGGTTGGCCAAAATCTGGTAGAGCTAGGACTGGGCACGTACTCATTACCTTTTTCATCTTATCAAAAGTCAATTGTACCTATGAACTCCATTTGAATGCTCCTTTCTTGATCAAATCAGTTAAGGGTGCACAAAGCTGTGAGAAACACTTGACGAACCTCCTGTAGTAGTAACAAATGCCAAGAAACCCCTTAAATTCCATGAGGGTCTTAGGTGTGGGCCAGTCAAGTATAGCTTGGATCTTCTCTTGGTGTACCTATACCCCCTTTACCCCAATGATGTGTCCCAAATAGAGAACCTTTGTCATTCCAAATTCACATTTTCCTTTGCATACAACGATTGCCCTTCCATAATGGCCAGAATCGGTTCTACGTGTTGAATATGCTCCTCCCAAGTCCTGTTATAGATCAACAAATCATCAAAGAATACTAAGAGGTACTTCTTTAATTGCTTGTTGAAGACATGGCTCATGCAGGATTGAAATGTGGTTGATTCATTGGTCAATCCAAATGGCATCACTAAGAACTCATAGTGGCCGTAGTGACATCTGAAATCAATTTTGGGGACATCTTGCTCCCTCATCTTGATCTGATAATAGCCAGAGCGTAAGTCAATCTTGGTGAAGTAAACAGCACCATGAAGCTCATCCAATAGCTCATCAATCCTTGGAATGGGATACATGTTCTTAATTGTCTTCTTGTTCAATGCCCTGTAATCAATGCACATACGCATGTTCCCATCCTTCTTTTTCACTAGTACCACTAAAGATGCAAAAGGACTGGAACTTGGTCTAATGTGACCCATGTCTAATAGTTCTTTGATAGCCTTCTCTATTTCATCTTTGTATTTCTTTGGGTGTCTGTAGGGAGTGGTGATGACAGGTTTCGCCCCCTCTTCCAACTCTATGATATGCTTAAATCCCCTATTTGGTGGTGCTCCTGGTGGAATGGGTCCAAAAACCTTGTTGTGCTTGTTGATGATCCTCTAAATCTCTGGTGAGTAATGAGTCTCCCCCTTCATATCCACACGTACTGATAGTCTACATTCAGCAGCATAAACAATGTCTTCTCTTCTGAAGATGGCCTCCATGCGCTTTCCTGTAACCACCCTAGGTGTGTTTCCTGACATGCCCCTGAGAACTACCTTCTTCCCAGTTTCCTCGGTGAAGGGCATCTCCATGGTCTTGTAGTTGGTAGTGATTGGCCCCAACGTACTAAGCCATTGAACCCCAAGGATGATATTGGTGTCTGGAAGGTCCATCACATAGAAGTCTTGGGCTAAATCATGTCTACCCAGTGTAAGCTTCATCCCCGGAATATACTTGTCACAGGGCATGGTGTGCCCTCCTGCTACTTCCACCCTGAATCCTTCAAAATCCACAATGGGTATGTGTCTTCTTTGTAGTAGGGTTGAGTCAATAAAGTTGTGAGAAGCACCCATCAATGTGAATCGAAACTTTCTGCCCCTGCAACACCCCTCTCATCCTGAAAGTGTTGTATTTGGGTACCCCACTGATGGATGCCAATGTTTCCCTCTCATCTGTTTCCATGTCGTGACATGCATCTTCCTCTTCTATACTTTCGGTGGTGTCTGCTTCTATGTTTTGTAGGTGGCCGAAATTTTCATCCTCATTATCGGAAGTTACCTCAATGTACTGTGCCTTGCCTCTGCCCATACATTTGTGGGATGGATCCCAAGGTTTTTTACATGTATAGCACAATTGCTTCCTCCTTAGTTCTCTTCTAGTGTTTTCATCCATTCTACCCCATCCTCTATCAAACCCCCTTTGGTCTCTTCCTCCTTGGTTCATGGGAGATCTTGCGTCTCTACCTTTTGTATTTAGAGGTGGTCTAGGGGTAAATTTAGATTTCATTGTTGGCCCTAGATCTTTTGTCCTCCATATAGCATCATGTAAGATGGTAGGCTTGAAAGCCTTTACCCAACCTTTTAAAGGTTCCATCAACCCCTCTGTGAAAAGCATCATGAGTCTTGACTGAAACACATCCTGCACCATGACTGTTATCCTCTGAAACTCCTCAATATACACCTCTGGTGATCCTATCTGCCTGAGTTGAGTGAATTCCCTGAAATGTAGCTCTGGATCCCCCTGGTCAAACCTGTCAATAAGCCTCTGTGTAAACTCTGTGTAAGCCACGATCTGGTTGTGGCCTAGAGTTGTTAACCCATGGTACTACCAGTCATGAGCTTTGCCTTCCAAGTACATGGTGGAAAACTTGATGGCATCCATTTCTCTCATTGGGTAAAGTTGTAGGTAAGTTGCAAGTTTTTGCACCCAAGCCTATTCAATCACCTTGGAAGATCCATCAAAATAGGGGATCTCCATCTTGCCAGCCTTGCGCTCTAACTCATAGTTGTTCCTGTGGTAC
>ML777186.1:1128515-1152631 GCA_009831015.1 Picea engelmannii
AAACTCCGAAATGGAGCTTATCTGGACTAACTCCTCTTCCCGTGACCAAGGGCTGTGACCACAGCCTTATGCATAAGGCGCTTTCGCGATTTCGCATATCGCAAATTCGTAATTCAAGTTGCTTTGTTTCTTTTGTCTCTCCATATTGCGATTCACGAAACTCCGACATGGAGTTGAACCAATGGTCCAAATTCATTCTCGATTCAATGGCTGCGATTGAATCGCGATATCGGATATCGTGAAACCGGGATTCTTGTTGCATTTGTTTCTTTTCCTTTTGAATTCGCGATTCGCGAAACTCCGATAAGGATTTGGATCAACGGTCCAGATATGATCTTGACTCAACGGCTGCGATTGAATCGCCATATCGCATATCGCGATTTCGACATTCTTGTTGTCAAGTGTTCTTGTCACTTCAAAGTCCCGATTCACGAAACTCCGATAAGGAGTTAAATCAACGGTCCAAATCTGATCTCTATTCAGTGGCTGCAATTAAATCGCGATATCGCATATCGCGATTTCGACATCCTTGATGTCAAGTGTTCTTGTCACTTCAAAGTCCCAATCCCCGATACTCCATGAAGAAAATCAACAGTCCAGATCACTTCTTAACTTAACGGCTGCAATTACGCCCTCTTCTCCTTGCACTTTAAAGACCGTGCAGGTTCTCCTCGATCAAATGGTGGTCAGACCCTGCACTCGGATCTGACAGCTGAGATCTGTCTCCCTCTTCAACAATCATAGATTCTTCTCAAACTTTCGCTCATTCGCTGCCTTCGATCATTCGCATTCTTCTCAAACTTTCGCTCATTCGCTACCTTCGATCATTCGCTGCCTTCGATCATTCACTACTTTCGATCATTCACCTTTCTGAACTTATCTTCTGTTTGCCTGTCGATTACAAACTTGTTGTTCTCATGTCATCTTCATTGTTGCCATCAATGACAAGCATTCGCTGTCTATTAACTATCTGTTAAATATTTGCACCCAAGCCTATGCAGTCACCTTGGAAGATCCATCAAAATAGGGGATCTCCATCTTGCCAGCCTTGCGCTCTAACTCATAGTTGTTCCTGTGGTACGGTTTGGTCTTACCTCTGAGTTTGAACCCACAATATTGGTCCAATGAGATTTGCCTCTGGACTCCTACGCTCAATGAGTTATATTCCCTAACATACTGATCGAAATTGTTCTCAATCTCATCTTGGTACTTTGGTTGTGTCTGTTCATCTAAGAATCGAAATTGTTCTCAATCTTGTCTTGGTAGTTTGGTTGTGTCTGTTCATCTAAGAATGAAGGTAGATAGGGCCTATGGGTGGTCATGTTGTGTGTCTGTCCCTCTGGTGCACCTCCTCCATGGCTTTGTCCCTCAGTGTGATAATAGGGAATGTGCTACTGTCGATGTCTATTCCCTCCATGCAATCCACTAGCCTCTCTGTTTGTATACATTTTGGGCCTGTTCACCGCCTCTTCAACTAGGGGGACAACTCCATGTACCATGAAGATATGCATCAACAGATGCACACATGTCGAAGACTTTTTGGTTGTATAGAGCATTTTTTGCTCCAGCACACAGTTTTGTAAGCGGGATTACAGCACCCCTGCATGGGTTAATATTGTAATAGGTCTACATGGATCATGGTTAGGTCAGTTGCCTTAGGATTTCTTCATTAGGAGAGTTCATTTTACTGAGTGTTTTTTATCCTCAAGAGGTTAATGTGGCCTAACCAGTCGGGTTAATCTCCCTTGAGTTTTTCACTCCCACTAGCAATAAATCCTCCAAAGTGGTGAAAGGCGTTCTAATGAAGTCATTCTTAGGTAGATAGTGTTTAGGAATGTTGTAAATGAACATGTAAGACAGCACGCAAATTTTCGCGGAATTCCGTCAAGTCTAGCTAGGTTTTTTCTAAAGTTGGGAATTAATTAATTAATTAATTAATTCTAGGTAATTAATGTAAAACTTAGGTATCGGGATTTTTGATAGGGGTATTTGTACTCAAAAGAAATATAATGAGACCCCCTACACCCGTGGACCAAGTTTCAACTTAGTTGGACAAGTTTTGTTAGGGTTTTTGTCCACTTAGGAGTTTTTTCGGAAAACGGCGATTTTAATTGCCAAACCCAGGACATGGGAAAATGTAAATTTTGTAATAATGGACCAAAAAAGGTAAAGTAAAGGTGAAAGTTAATAAGAGGGACCCCACCTAACCCATTCTAACCCATTCCTAAACCTTTACAACCCTTTACCCACCTTTTTAATTAAATCTCACTTAAAGCTTACGTCCCCATTCTTTGGATTCATTTGATTTTTCTTTTAATTATTGGTTGAGGGCCCCTCCTCATGAGGTGTGCCCTTCTCCTATCCATCCACATCACTTTAGGAGTGTGGACTCCACACTCCAAGCCACATCCCTCACGTATACCTCACGCATTCCCTTAGGGATCACGCATTTCCCCTTTAAAATATGGAAACTTCATGTTTTAAATTGGATTTTGCTTTGATTAAAACGTGGGTCCCTTCCTCCACCAATCGCATACCTTTTGGGAGTGTGCCATACACATCCCTCCTCAACTCTTTCCTTACCTCAAGCCATTCCTTTTATGAACTCACGCTTTCTTTGATACCTTACGCTTTTCCTCTTGGAAAAGTGGAAACCTCAAACACCGTTTTAGAATTTGTCTTGAAGGAAGGCGTGAATCTCCCACTCTACCAATGTGCCTCTCCTTTCCTTGCTTTATCACTCTCCAACTCCCACTTGCCATTTCATTCAACCTAAAAGCCTACGCCCTCATTGGTTCGTTTCCATCTTTGAGTTGTCTTCACCTTTGGATATTTGACAAGTGTTGAAGATCTAAGAAGGGTCTCTTGGTCTCCCAAGGCTATAAAAAAAACCCCTCACTCCCTCATTCTACACCATTCTTCACAGTAATGTTATGCTACCAAATTTTCTCCATCCCACTCTCTCTCTCTCATTACTTTCACATTGCTTCACTGGTTTTTCTCTTGAAGAGCTTGTAGCAGCATTGTTGCTACAACCTCTCCCCATTTAATAATACAAGAAACAGCTTTGGAGGAAACTGTAGCGTTCAAGATTAGTCTGGATTTTCCACTTATTGTGAGGTGATATCATTCTGAATCTTTATGTGTTTTGATCAATAGTTGCTTAAGTAAATTAGTTTGCTAGGTTAGGTGAGGCAATAGTGTAGTTGCCCATCTATATATTGTGTGCATGCTTATAATAGAAACTATGTTGTATTATCTATGCATGCAAGATATTATCTGTTGTTCCATCTCACTTTTGGTTTAAGTTTTGCAGATCATCTCTATGGAGTTGTTGGGATAGTTTCAAAGACGAATCTACCTTTATCTTCACCTAAACTTCACAAGCATTTCCTGTCCTTCTTCCTCATTTTTTCATTTCAGTTTTTAGTAGCTAACTTGCTTAGCTAGGTCAACTAAATCATTATAACTTTTTGGTTTTTGTATGTACGAAGTTTCTGTTGAAAAACAGAAATTTCTTAACATTTTAGAGTGTGTTGCAGCTCAAATCAGCAAGCGATAGCTTGCTGATTTTTGCAGATTCTCACCAAGACAAGAAGGCATGTTGCCCAAATTTCATGCACAACACACCTTCCGGTCCTCCTTCCAAGAGTGGTAACGGTTTCTCTTCTTTCTCCTTCATTCTAAACATTGTACGTAAGCCTAAAGGAGTTGTACCCAAGAGGCTTGCATTCTTTCCCTTTCAGTCTTATTTCTACAAGTTAGTTAGATTTATTCTCTGTCTTTCAGTTCATAGCCTAGCTAGTTTAATCATTGATATCTACATGCATGCTTAAAAGAAAATTATCTAGAGTAGAACGAACATGCTAGCTTAGAGCCCGTGGGGGCTTAGTTAAAATTTCATTTTCGGTTGCATGCAAATCTTTAATTTCTTAAATCTTCACCAAACACATGCATGCATTAATTGGTTAATTAATCTTTTTGATTCTGTCATCTACTTTACATGCAAGCAATTGTTTCTTAAGTCTTCTATCTTATGTACATGCATGCAAGTATCATTATCTTAAGGGCTTAATCAATCATTTTACTTTCCGCAAGTTGTTTACTTTGCTTTATATTTCACATACAATAATCACATTAAAGCTTTCAACTTGAAATATTATGTTTCAAATGCTTCAGCCTTCACATTCAGTTTTGTTAGTTCCCAAAATTTACATGCAATAACTCAACCACTTAAGAACTTGCAATTTCATGGTTTAAGAGCTCACACTCTTTTTTCAGTACTTTGGCACCTTTATTTGAGCAAGCTACAAGCACTCAAACACACATCCCAATACTTAGCTCATAGGTCTAAAATTAATTAATTAGACTTAATAGGACGCCATAACTCACCATCTTCACCATTTAAAACGGGGTCGGAGAAAGGCAACGGAAGGTGCTAGGCCGGGGACGGTCTCACGATGCGTGACGTCCTTTCCGGGAGTACTCTGATCTTAGGGTTGACCTGTGAAGCTAGGGTAGGCCTCGTTGCTTCACTTCTTGAACATCCAGCAGTCACTTGGTAACTAGGGGAGGAGAGTTTTTGGGTTGACACCTAGATAGGGCTAAAATTAGTGTCACGTTAATCACTTAACTTAATCCTTAGTCTACAACATCTGCAATATAATTACACACTTGCAAGCTCACTGATCTCATTATCTTTTTATCTCATGCAAGTTGATTTATCTGTTGTAGAATAATTACTTAAGTGGTTATATCTCTTATCTGGAATACTTCATTTTCCAAGCATCTTATCTATCTTGTATCCCTATATCTGTGGTGTGATCCTTCAAGAAGTGTGCATCCATCTAGAGGCATTCTCTTGACAGGGTCTTGAGTGTTTTGTGTATTTTCTCCATTGATAAGAAATCCAATAGAATTCTATCTATTGTGAGCATGCTTGGCTTGATGTGAATGAGTATATTGTCTTGAATATCTTCTTTTCCTGCACATTTCAAGCAATTTGTTAGTATATATGTATATCTTGTATCTAGTCTAGTCTAGCTTTGTATTTCTTACATATTTTGTTGTATCTAATCTGTATTGTGATTTTGTTGTAACATTTGTAACTTGTAATTATCTTGTAACGAATATCCCCTTAACTCAGTTGACCCCATTGCCCAATCTTAGGCACTAGTCTTAGTTCTCCTAGGAAAAGGTGTCGATTGCCATACTTTATTGTTGCATCTGCATTGTTGCTTAACATCATAGGCTAGATTTCCCCTGACCATTTAACCAATTAAAACCAACTCCTAGAACATAAACGTTAATCTCATCTAGTAACTAGGGTCCACCCGCCTTGGCTTCCGTAGGAGTTAGCCTAGACGGAAGAGGTTCAAGTCAAAGTGACAGTGTGGACTTTGAACCTAGGCATTGTGCCTCTGAGGACACACTAAGTGAGCAGGACTTAACTCACGTTTGCAAGTGTGTATAAGGACGGCGACATCTTTGGCACTGTTGTCGGGGATAAGTCATTTATCCTTGGTCAAAACGACTTAACTTATTCTTTTAGAACTAATCAAAACTTTAGTCACTAAAATTCTTTGAACTTGCATTGGTTGATTTCGTGTGATTCTTTCCCAAGTGGCAACTCCATTGAACAAATCTATCAAGTATACTGCAAGGAGCAGTGCTTGTGGCCTGCTTGAAATTCTTGGAGAAGAAGCACTCACTGATATCCAATTCTTGTTCCAACTTAATAAATTAACTTTTGTTTTCCTTCTTGTTTTAACTTTGTTTGATGCTCTTGTTTGTTTGATAAACTTGGTCATCTGGCGACTCCACTTTAAAATAATTTGACAAAGTGTTCTTCAAGAAGGAACTCACGGCTTGTTTGCTTCATCTTTGAATTTGGAATGGTTTTTGGATGAAGCTAACATGTTTCCCTCCTTGTTGGATCCTTAGTAATCTTGGGTCTCAGACCTTTTCTTTAGACCTTTTGTTTAAATGATCTAGTTAGAAATGGGTGGTTTTTACGATCCTCTTGATTTTTCAGTAATTGTTGGTTACCCTCATGATATATCTGAAGATGTTATTGACAACATTCCTGACTATCATAATTTTAAGGATGCTAAGGCTCATGTTAGGGCCTTTGGTCGTTGTATCAATGAATGGTGTGATCCACCTATTTATGAAGATGTTCTAATGCAATTATTTGTCATGACTCTTTGTGAGGATTTGGCTTATGATTGGTTTCATGATTCGGATGATAATGAGTTCAAGACCATACGAGACTTGTTGTTTTCCTTTTTGGATAGATTTGGGGATAATCGGAATGAAGTTTACAATGAGTTGAATGATGATTTTATGGAAAAATGGAAGAGGAAGAATCTTCCAGATATAGAAACAATCAGTTCAAACATGGAGGTTGATTCTCCACCAGATCCCATTGAGGAGCTTAAAGATATCATTTTGAACATGCAGTATGCCCATACAGAACATTGTGAAGCCATGAATGAACAATTTATGGCCATGGAAGATCAATTGGAGATCATGGAAGATAATTTCACAGAAACGTATAATGAATATCCGGACCCCCTTGAACTTGAGCTTGACAGTGAAAAAGATAAGGAAGTGCATAGGGAAGTTCTGGATGAATCCATGGATGAGTCAGTCATTTATTTGGAGGAAGTAAAGGAATTTGAGTTTGAAGTTGTTAAATATCTGGATAATTCAAGTCCCCACCGTCCTTCCATGGAACCAATCTCTTTGAAGGAGAACCTCGACAACCTTGAGGAAAACTGTATAATGGTTCCATTGACATGTTCATTTCTGACCTCTCAGCCAAAAGAGGAATTTGTATAGAATAATGGGAAAAAGGAAGGCAACTTCAGTTTATCAATGTCCTATCATTATGAGTATTGGTTGGCCTTCCACCTTGGCAGTCATGACAAACAAAGTATTAAAAGTTTACACGGCTTGTCACATTCTAGTGTTTGGTTGAAGGGAAGAAGGAGCATGAATCTTGGTTGGTTCTTTCTCGCAAAATATTCCAAGTTAATAAAACTTGGGAAGGGGTCTTCTGTGAGTCATCCTGGACAAGGATGTTTCAGACACTTATGGCTTCATTCCATCCAGTGCATGCATAGTTGTAACGTATCCCTAACCCTTCTCTTTTATTTCAGTTTTGTATTATTTCATTCATCATGTTGTTATGTACTTAGATGTATTTTTGTATCATAGTTTCATTTTGTAATTATTTATGTTGTACTTTAGTTATTTCATAAATGTAAATGTTGTTATAGCATTTTATTTATTCGTTTGATATATATGTATGCTTATGTTGGATATTGGTGAGCACCTTTATGTAGATGTTGGATTCTCATATGCTCTCCGTCCCATGTGAGAATATCGAACACACGTCCCCATGTGGAGCCAGATGTTGACTACCTCTTCAACTACGGGGTCAACTACATGTAACATGAAGATATGCATCAACAGATGCACACATGTCGAAGACATTTTGGTTGTATAGGGCATTTTTTGCTCCAGCACGCAGTTTTGTAAGCGGGATTACCGCACCCCTGCGTGGGTTAATATTGTAATAGGTCTACATGGATCATGGTTAGGTCAGTTGCCTTAGGATTTCTTCATTAGGAAAGTTTCTTTCACTAAGTGTTTTTTATCCTCAGGAGGTTAATGTGGCCTAACCAGCCGGGTTAATCTCCCTTGAGTTTTTCACTCCCACTAGCAATAAATCCTCCAAAGTGGTGAAAGGCGTTCTAATAAATTCATTCTTAGGTAGCTAGTATTTAGGAATGTTGTAAATGACCATGTAAGATAGCACGCAAATTTTCGCGGAATTCTGTCAAGTCTAGCTAGGTTTTTTTTTAAGTTGGGAATTAATTAATTTTGGGTAATTAATGTAAAACTTAGGTACCGGGATTTTTGATACGGGTATTTGTACTCAAAAGAAAGATAATGAGACCCCTTACACCCGTGGACCAAGTTTCAGCTCAGTCGGACAAGTTTTGTTAGGGTTTTTGTCCACTTAGAAGTTTTTTCGGAAAACGACGATTTTAATTGCCAAACCCAGGACATGGGAAAATGTAAATTTTGTAATAATGGACCAAAAAAGGTAAAGTAAAGGTGAAAGTTAATGAGAGGGACCCCACCTAACCCATCCTAACCCATTTACAACCCTTTACCCACTTTTTTAATTAAATCTCACTTAAAGCTTATGTCTCCATTCTTTGGATTCATTTGATTTTTCTTTTAATTATTGGTTGAGGGCCCCTCCTCATGAGGTGCGCCCTTCTCCTATCCATCCACATCACTTTAGGAGTGTGGACTCCACACTCCAAGCCACATCCCTCAAGTATACCTCACACATTCCCTTAGGGCTCACGCATTTCCCCTTTAAAATATGGAAACTTCATGTTTTAAATTGGATTTTGCTTTGATTAAAACGTGGGTCCCTTCCTCCACCAATCGCATGCCTTTTGGGAGTGTGCCATACACATCCCTCCACAACTCTTTCCTTACCTCACGCCATTCCTTTTATGAACTCACGCGTTCTTTGATACCTTACGCTTTTCCTCTTGGAAAAGTGGAAACCTCAAACACCATTTTAGAAATTGTCTTGAAGGAAGGCATGAATCTCCCACACTACCAATGCACCTCTCCTTTCCTTGCTTTATAACTCTCCAACTCACTCACTTGCCATTTCATTCAACCTAAAAGCCTACGCCCTCATTGGTTCGTTTCCATCTTTGAGTTGTCTTCACCTTTAAATCTTTGACAAGTGTTGAAAATCTAAGAGGGGTCTCTCTCTCTCTCTCTCTCTCTCTCTCTCTCTCTCTCCATATCTACGAACCACAGTTGGATATGGCCTGAGATATGCCTCCAGTGTAGACATGAGATTGCAGGGATATGCTGATGCAGATTGGGCAGGGAGCGCAGTGGACCGGAAGAGCACATTTGGTTGTTGTTTTACTTTGGGATCTTCCATGGTTTCCTGGTGCAGTAGGAAACAGAGCTCTGTGGCTTTGAGTACCGCAGAAGCAGAGTACATAGCGTTATGTGTGGCTTCGCAAGCTCCTTGCAGATTCATTTGGTCATGAGATGGATTCCACCGTTATCCATTGCAATAACCAGAGTTGTGTGAAGCTCTTCGAAAATCCTTTGTTTCACGATAAATCAAAACACATTGAGATCAAATACCATTATATTAGAGATATGGTGCAGAGGAAAGCAGTACACGTGCAGTACCTTTCTACACATGAGCAGGTTGCAGATGTCTTCACCAAACCACTTGCCAGAATGAAGTTCGAGTACTTCCGTGAGAGACTTGTCCTGGTGGAGAATGCCTCCCTAGCTGAGAGGGAGTGTTGATGATTGCAGCGTCGTGTGATACTCTCCAGGTTTCTCTCCTCTAGACTGAGTTGAGTCGATCTGTGAGAGGGCCCATGTGATGGGTGTGTCATTCTCCTCTGGACTGAGTTGAGACGATGTGTGCCCATGTGTTGGGTGTGCCCATGTGATGGGTGTGCCCATGTGATGGGTGTGCGTCAGACTCTGGAATGAGTTGTTATGACGTGTGGTCTCTTGTCTACTCCTCTGGACTGAGTTGAGATGACTTGAGATGGTTTCCTGCCTTGTACTCCTCTGAACTGAGTTGAGTCGGCTTGAGATGGTCTCATGCCTTGTACTCCTATGGACTTAGTTGAGTCGACTTGAGATGGCTCTCCAGATGGTACTCTTGTGGACTCAGTTGAGTGATCTATTGAGAGTGACGTCCTTGTGGGTGAGCACAGGTGGACGTGTCCCTAGTGGCTGAGCACTAGAGGATGTGTGAGATCCCTTGTTGTATTGTCAAAGAGTGAGACCATGGTAAAAGCCTAATTGTGTTGTAAAGGGTACAAGTCGGCCCCACCATGTAAAGATAATTAATATTGTATAATTATTAATTATATTATTAAGTTGTACAGGTCGGCCCTATTGTGCCAAGTGTCATGTCTTTTGGTTGAGTTAAGTTTATATAAATAAGAGATTGATCCTAATTGTGGATCATATCTCTCACATGCTCAGCGCTTGGTCTGAAATTATGAGGACTGCAATTCGCACTTCTCTAAGAGTTAGTTTTCTCAGTCATAGCAGCACCCTATTGTGTGCTAGGTTTGGTGGTGGATGGTGGATCTTCTCTTGGCAGTATAGCAAAGGATTGTTGGATTTTTCCCTTGATTGAGAAGGGTTTTCCCAGGATATTTCTGGTGTCTTTTGTGCATGGTTATTCTTCTTGTGATCGTGGTTTACTGCAGCTATTGTATTATTGCTGCAGTCATTGTTTATGGTTCAAGTAATGCTAAAATGAAATAAACTATATGCATGTGCTTAACCATCATAAAATTCAACAGTTTCCACTGCTATAATTTTCAAGTCAATAATTTCAGTGTAAAATTGTTCAATGATAAAAGCTAGGGTTTACTGTTTGATCACTAGAAAGTAATTTTCAGTCGGAATTTAGTCACATAGAGTTGCATGTGAAAATTGACAAAAATGACCATTACATTCAACGGGTTGCTACATTTCGTCATTGAGACATATGTATCACAAATAGAAACATAAATGTGTGTTCCTATACCACCTTGCATCTCCACTTTCTTGTATATATAACTATGATAATGCTCACAACACCAATCTAAAAAGATAAGGTTAGAGGAACAAACAATGATCTCCAACTTAATAATAGATCGAATTTTGGAAGATGTAAAATTTATGTTAATGGTATATGTGACCAAATCTGATAATAAATAATGTGAGGGGGTGTAGGTGGTTAAACCACCATTAACTGTATGAGGGTGCCATATATATGTTGTAAAGAGAGATGATTAACTTGGGAGGCTGGTACATATATTGTGGGTAGCATACCTCAGGCACCCAATATACTTTCTGCAACATTAATATATATGGCATTTATTACTCACTCCACACATGTATGTCTCTATTATGTATGAATAAATCCTATAAAATTTTGCATCATATTAGAGCGATTAAGTTCAAGTTGGACAGAATTGAAAATTGAAGTACAAGGGGCAAGCAGTGATGAATAGATGAATAAAGGAGGCAAGTCCAATTTTTTATTTCATTGAGGTATCATAAAGAACGTGAAATATTAAAACATCAAAGCTCTTGAGCACTGGAAATTTTTAATTTAATAAAGCTGATCCCTTAGTTACAAAATTAAGAGTGAAGAAGATATGTGAAACAAAGATATTAAGCAAATGCAAAAAGGACCACTGAATCTTGCAAATGAAGAGGACCATCAACCACAGGATATATGTGAGATGTGGAAAAAAGACGAAAATGCCTTCACACCAACAAGGAAGCAACAAAGCAAATTAAGCCACAAGTCATTTGAGAAAGAACATGAGGCACCAATTTCAGACCTGAGACACCAGAAGATAGGACCTAAAACAAAGTTAGGGCACATGCAACAAACATCAGAGCTTGAGACGCTTGCGGCAGAAAGAATGAGATGGCAGGACTTTTCAAGAATCATTGCAATGCCACATCTGAATGTGACAACCAAAAGATGGACTAGATAGTAGAGATGCTCTAAGTTGAGGCAGACTGGACAGTACACAGTGTGAAACAGCAGAGACACGTGAAGTTTTGGTGCAGACTCACGCATCAATGAGGTCAAGAGGAAAAATGTCAAGCGAAGCAACATCAGACCTGAGATTTCTGGCAGGCAAAAAAATCCTGCCAAGAACAAGACACAAATGATACACAAATTCTTGCAAGACAATCTCCATATATATTTTGAAGATGCCCAAAGGTAAGGGCACAGGAAACACACAGAAGCAAACATGAGGAAGGGCACACACAGATGTAGCAAATGTAGTCACAGGCAGTGTCATGTACAGAAACGGCCATTATAGACATGGCGACTGGAGCCCAGAAACAGAAGAATGGAGGGCAATAATTGTTGAATGCAAGGCAGAAATTGCTGATATGATTCCAGGTCCAGACATGCCACAATTGTGATTGTAACATGGAACAAACACCATTTATACTATGCCCAGCAAGCGTGGCAACCAGTTGGATGCAGATGTGGACAATAGAAGACAACAAAACAGATAAGAGGCATAGTGGAACAACGGATGACAGTATGAAGAAAACAGATACATTAAGATCTCAGACCAGATTGTGGAGCTCGAAAACATGATGATTCCAGAGGTATTTTTTTAATTTTCGCTGACATCTCTAAAATGGAAATGTTAAACATTAAAAAATGGTTTCATTCGAAAACATGTACCAAAAGGAATTAGAGATCGTGGTTGGGAATTTCCAATGTGTGCATGGCATTTCTAGAACATCGAAAACAAAGCCTTGTTTGGCAAGCATGGATGTACAAATTGTAGTTGAGGTTCCTGAAAAATGAATCGTATGGTCACATATAGATTTTTCAGTCTAGTTGAAGAAATTATGTATTTCTAAACATGGGCCTGACCAGGTCAACAGTTTTGGGTGTCTCGGTTGAAACTAGCCATTCCAGCTCTGTGCAGAAATAATTTGGACTTGTAATTATGTGAAACCAGATATAGAAATTGACTCCAAGATGAAAAAATAATGAATTGTGAAGAAAAATGATAGTTAATCTTACTCCCTAGAAAGGTTGATTTGTAAACAAGTTGAATGATGATTTCAACTTGTAATGTATATCCAAAGTGAAAGTTGCCGGAGTCGTATGATGACTCAATTGACTGGAAAAGAATCCAATCGCGTTGTGGACACAAAACCCACAATACAAGTTCAAAGTTGAGTTGCAACAAGATGATTGTAGCAGGATTGGACAAGCTAGATAGGAAAACACATCGTTGTAATAAAACCAAATATATATGCAACCGGGTTGCCTTCCTAGAAATTGATGAGCATCATGGCTGGTTACCAAGATGACTCAATAGATGGGAGCTAACACATATGAGGTCTTTACCCTGGTGGTTTAGGGTAAACCAATACCTCTAAATAAGTATCGGACTAGATGATGGAGGGACTCTTAAGTCGAGGAGTGCCAAAAGCAGGATGACACACACAGTATTGGATCAGGGGTCCAGTTTTGACAGCAAAACCAACTCTCATTTGAGGGCAGATGAAGATGACAGACTTTGCATTCAAGTGCTCATCGATCTTTTTCAGCCAACAATAATTTTGTACATGGTGAGCGATGTTGAGAGCCTTTTTGGATCTCTCATTTAAGGGGGAATGTTGGACGACCAAATGAACTCCAACTAAATAATAGATATAATTTTGATGTATGTAAACTTCATATTAGTATGGTATGTGACCAAATGAGATAATAAATAAAATAAAGGGGGTTAGGTGGTTAAACTGCCTTAATATTATGAGGGTGACAATTAACTTGAGAGAATGGTAGATTTATTGTGGGTAGCCTACATCGGGTGCCATATATATGTCGTAATGATAGGCGTTTCATGATTCACTTGAGAGAGTGGTAGATGTATTGTGGGTAGCCTACATCGGGTTCCCAATGATGTACTGTTATAGCATTCACATATCTTATATTTATTATTCTTTCCAAGCATATCTGTATCTGTTATTGTATATAAGCATCTTATAAAATTCTGCAGATGTTGGCAATCTAGACACGAACAGATCACCACAAAATTATTGATCAAGGATACCTGAAAACTGAAACATCAAGGACAACATTGAGGTGGCCAAGACCCTTAAAAGATATTATATGTGAAACTTACACAGCTTTCTCCTGATTGGCTTATTAGCTCCAAACAAAATCCTACATCCTGGAAGAAAACATAGGTATTAGGAAGGTTAGTAATCTTCTTCCTCTACTCTTCAAATTCATTATTTGTGAAAAACATAACAAGCTCTGTAAAAGTTTTAACAGCTTGAACATATATTCTTATTAGAACCTTGGAGCCAAAGGGTGAATTAAGCTTTTAGCTTTGGTCTACAACTCAGAAATTAATCATAAAATGTTGGTATCTATCAAATAGTTCAGATAAGGACTTTGAAAAAAAGATATTCTTGTTTAATTTCCAGACATTGATACACAAATGGTGTGAAGACAATACCAGAAAGACACAGGAATCATTTCATACTGTGGAAAAGGTACATGGAAGGAGATGGTAGTTCAGATCATAAATACAACATAAGGCACTTACAGGTAGCCCTCAAGCAGAGATGTAGATGACAATTAGCAAGACTGCATAAGATTAAGCCAGAACACAAGGCGGCTAAAATGTAACAGTACAAAATGCAAATGGCAGCTAACAAAATTAAAGATGCTTAAAAATCCCTGCGAATACTAGGCTATTAATAATCAGTAAGATGGAGAACAAAAAGGCTAAAATAAGCCAGAGACAATGAGGGAATGTAGATTCTGAAGATCAGCAATTGGATCCAGTTCAAGAGGCAAGAAATAGGAATCACTTGTTTCACTGAAAGTATGAAAACTATAATCTATAAAGAATCCTTAGAAGGGCCCAACCCTGGAACTAATCAAGTGCATCTGAATTTTCGATACACACAATAAAGTTTACATGTGGGTTCATTCTCCATATTGAGTTAAAAATGCAACCGTTAAGAAAACATCAAGATCTATCATAGGGACACGGTAATAAATCTGGAGAGACGAAGTTATTTCATTTTCCAAATAGAAAGTATGCATGTAGTTGCAAAATGCAAACAAGTGCATCCCTGCACCACTATTCATTCTGTCTTTTTGACACATTCCCCGTTCTTTTTGCTTTTAGTCGGTTAATGGGTTCACAATTTTGAGCATGATCAACACTGATGAAAATGCATTCATCCAATACTAGTTTATAAACATGCAATTGAAAAAGCTGAATTGATAAATGCATGTTCTTGAGAATTAATACCAAACGCACTGAAGGGTAACTAGAAATATGGCCCATTCGATGCAGAAAATGCTCCAGATAAATATCCGACATTATTCGAATGCCCAAAAATAGAAAAACAAATTGACAGAAGGTTGCATGACGGCATTTTATTTAAGTATGAACCAATGATTATGTTGTACAGTCCAGCAGGTAAAAAAAAGACAAAAGTTATTTTTTTAATAATGCAAGACCAAAATGTGATGAAAATATAAGGCCATGATGCAACCCTGATCAGAACCAAACTCCTGTTGAAGGAAAATGTGATTAATAACCTAAAACTCTTATATTTTGAAACTTACCTCATCAGTATGCCATCCCAGCCACGAAGTATGGGGGTTTTTTATGCTTCACCAAGGCTTGACTGTCAATATCAGGCTTCATAAAGTTCGTTTTACAAATGCTGCATGCATGCTTTGTGGAAGGGATGAAACGGTTGGGCATGTCTTGGATATGCCTGTCTGCCAAGACCTTTTGGGCATGGTTTCAGGCTGAATTTAACTAATTATTTACAGCCCTGATTTCTTGAAAAGGTCCTGTCCTGGGGTGCAAGTAGATGATTAGGGACAACTGCAAATCTCTATGTCATACAGTTCAGCTGTCCACTATTGGCTTTATGTGGAAATACCAGGGTAAAGCCACTTTTCAAGAGGAATAATCCCCTCTTAGCCTACGGGAATTGAGGCTCTTTAAGAATGCATTGGCTTTGCTTGTTAAAGTCAATTTCAGTTTTTTCCGTAATGATGTAGATTCCCTTCCTATTGGGGCACAGGTTCATATGCTCATCTTTTGGCTTTTTTAGGAAGGGAAAATCGTTGTAACCATGTTCTTAGATTGTTGTAACTCTCTTTGTTCCATGATGTAACCATTTCTTCCATGAAGTAATATATGATTCATTTCTCCCCCAAAAAACCGTATATTCTATGTTTGAAGAATTCATAATATTTAGAACTTGATAAATATGAGGACTGACAAAATCAACCACATTTACCAATAAATTGACACTGTACCTAGGCACTTACTCATCAAGCTGCTTCATACCCTTGCCTAACTAATCTTCTAGTGCCAATTAAAGTGTGGCTTTATGAGACTATGGTTGGCAATTCTTAAACATCCCTCTGCTTTTCCAAGAGGATTAGGAGTACTATTGGTGTCAAGCAGGGGTGTGCTTTCTCCCCCACTCTTTTTAGTATCTGCATCGATGAGCTAGAATGATTCATCAAGGATTTTATGTTGAGTTTTGGTGTACCTTGGGAAGTGGTCCCCTTGTGGTTGTGGGTCTTTAACCACAAGAGGGAAATATTTGACCCTTTGTACCTTGTACTTTATGTCTAATTTCACATTGACTTTATCCTCAGTCAAAAAGGTGAAATTTGTCACTTAAGGCAAAAGTGACTATTAATTAATTCACTTTGTGGGTGAATTAAGAGACATAAAGTGAACTTAGGAAACTTAACCCAAAGTGGGTTTCTAAGTGAGATTCTTTTGAGGAGATCTCACCCATTGATTAGAGATGGCTAGGAGTGATCTAGGCCATTGAAATCTAGGTTTCCTTATGGATGGTTCAAGAGGGGCACATAGGGCAAAGGGAGGCTCATTCACTCATTTGTTCACTTGGAGAGTTTGGAGAGGAGCATTGAGAGGAGAATGGAAGCGTTGGGTGAGGAAAGCTTGGGCGCCTTCATTCATGGAGGGCGCAAGGAGGCTTACAGCCTCATTATTTTGTGGTGTGAGTTCTTGCTTGGTGGAGGGCACACTTGTCTAGGAGGGCGCAAGCTTAGCAGGCACTAGTTGTACTTGGACTATTGCAGATGTGAGTGGTTCATTGTTGAGGCAACATACAAGAGCTTATTTGTACGCAAGGGTTTCTCTAATGGCCAAGGGAGGATCAAGGGCACACTAGTTTAGTGGAATAGGCAACAAGGGAGAGAGAGCACACTTACTTGGGCGCATCCTTCATGGAACCATCTAGTCAAGCTTGAGAGGAGCTTGCTACTTGTACAAGTTCCATTGTATTTGTTTACTTGTTGTATTCCATGCATGAGACATCACATATATACACTTTCATTCTAAACTGGTTTTCCCTGGGGGGGTTTTATCCAGGGTCATGTTGACCAAAAAGACTTGTGTTCAAATTTCATGTATGCTTAATGTTTAGCTCAGCATTGGGAGCTTGTTAAGATCCTAGAGGAGTGCTATATGTTTTGAGGTTTGCATGTGCTAACATTCAATTACTAAAACCACCTGCAAGGGCACCTTAAAAGAGCATATAACCATCAGTTGAAGGCAGATTTCTTGGCAGAATTAAACAGACCAGTTTGTTGTCCTAAAACAGCAGCAAGGACAGATTTGGATAACTAAACTTAGAGCCCAACAAGAGGTCAAAGACAAATCTGTTAGGCAGCCTTCATAGGTCCTCAAAAATCTACATTTTACTCATGCAAAGGATGGTTGTCTACTTCATGAGGTCCTCCCATTTGAAGATGGTGTGGTTTTTTTGGCTTCCACTTTAGAGGGATTACAGAAGCAAAAGATGATTTGGTTTAATTTTGTGGTCTTTGACAGTTGACAGTCAATCTTGGGAGAAGCAAGATCATGATCTTTCATACAACCAAGGAGGCCCTTTCTAAGTATCATTTTTTCTAGGGGTAACCTGTAGAGATCACTACCTCTTATTCTTACTTGGGGGTCCTATTCATGGGTACCAACTTCAATGCGAACCCTACCTACCATCCATGTATTTGTAAAGGCTATGCCTCAGTACACATGCTTCAGAGACAAGTGCTTTCAGATTCACTTCTAGGATATACCATCAAAGATGAGGGTCTTTGATGTCCTCACCATTGTTGATAACATCAACATCGACAACTAATCGACAAGGGTCCGGAAAACATTGTTTTAGAAAAAATAGACAAACCGCGGAAACCATTAAAAAATACAAAATATATTCAGTTTTTTAAAATTTTAAACATATAAAATAACAAAAACATTAGATAAACACATTGGCACATAAATATGGAGAAAACACTGATATATATGATGTAGTGGATGACAAATAAAAAATGATACATCAAAGTCAATACTGAATCCTGAACCTAGAACCGATACAAAATGACATCACATATATAATTATAAATGTATCTCATCATCATGAGGTAGATGTAGTCTGATGTACAATGACAAAAGAAACAAAACTAGCAGCCAACTATCTAATATCAATGCCCTCTCCCCCTTCTATGGGAAAATATAATGGGTTGTTCGTCAGGCCTGCCCCTGACAGTAGAAGGCCATGAGTTTGACAGTAGACGACAACTGGTGTGTGTAGTACTAGGTGTATCAATCTGTGTAGAAGGTGGTGTTGATGCTAGCACATCACCCTCCAAGATGTCTTCAAGTTCCTCCTCCTCCACCTCCCCCCTATTGCTCCTCCTGCTGTTGTTCCTCCTCTAACCATGCAAGTGCCTCCACCATGATAGGAACCTCAGCCTCCACCCTCCACTTAGACAATACATTAATATTGTCCAAGGAAATGGCATCCACATCCAATGTTCTATCCATTTTCCTCAACCATAGTCAGAGATTGTAATGGACATACACCAAATCATTGACACGTGAGAACTCCAACCTGTAAGAGGGTCATAAAAAATTTAATGAGTCTTGAGGGTCATAATATATTAGAGGTGTTGTCGTCCTTATACACACTTGCAAACGTGGACTAAGTCCAGTCCACTTAGTGTGTCCTTGGAGGCACAATGCCTAAGTTCAAGCCCACTGTCACCTCGACTTGAACTTCTTTTGTGTAGGCTTACTCCTAGGGAAGCCAAGGGGGGTAGACCCTAGTTACTATGTGAGTTAAAAGATTAATTCTAGGAGTTAATTTTAATTGTTAAAGATTGGGGGGAATCTAGCCTATATGAGAGGCAAACAATGCAAAATCAAGTCTTTCCCTAGGACAACTAAGACTAGTGCCTAAGGTTGGGCAAGCGGTCAACTAGAGATACAACAAGAGATTAGAAAGCAAAAGTTTACAAGGTTTACAACTACATACAAAAGAATTCCTTTATACAACTTACAATTGAACAACTATTAACAAAAGAAGCATGCAAAGAATAACTAAAAGATACAACAATATACAACTATTGACAAGAAAGAAACAAGCACTTAACTAGATCTAACTTGAAAGAACCATGAACTAACTTGATTTGATTGTGCAGGGAAAGAAAGGATCACTCAAGATAACATTCACCACAACACAACAAGTCAACAAACCCAAACAATGAAGTGCCTCCACAAGATGCGCAACTTCAAGGGGTTAAGCCAATGGCTCCAATGCACAACTCAAAGATAGATGAAAGACCAATCAAAGAGCCTCTAAGGGCTAGTGCGCAACTTCAAATGGCAAAGATAGAGCATGAAATAAAGCCTCCATGGGAAAAAGATGCGCAACTTTAGTTTGCTAGTTTAAGTTTTAACCATCCACAAATTCCTCAATAAAATGGTTGTAAATAACTTGAAATTGAAAGTGTTTCACATGAATTAGAGAGCATGAACCATAAAAAGGATTGTGAAATTAAGCCAAGGTTAATGTAGATAAATTTTAGGATTAAGGTTGATTAAGTGAAGTGTGAATCCTAAACTATGTGACTTCCCTAAAACTCTCTCCGCTTATACCAAAAGGATTGTTGGGTGCTCAATAACTAAGGCAAACAAGGCCTTACCCTAGCTCCACGGGTCAATCCGGGAAACAAGGGTACTCAAACAAGGGGGACACCTATTGCCATGAGACCATCCCTGATCTAGCACCCCAAGTTCTTTCCTCAAGTCCCTTTTTTGATAGCAAAGTTGGGACAGTAGTAGGTGTTCTAATTAAACTAGTTTAATTGAAGCCCCTAAAGATCTAAGGTTAATTGAACCTTAAAGATTACTTAAGTTAAGTTGAGTACTTGAAATGTAAAGTGCTTGACAAATAAGTAAATTGCAAGAGAATGAAAGTACTTGAAAGTAAAGGTACTTGAAAGTAAAGTAACTTGCAATAACTTGAAAGAAAGACAAGATTGCTTGAAGGAAAGTAAAATGCTTGAACTTGAAAACAAAGTAAATACTTGGAAAAAAAGGAAAGCTTGAAAAACACAAGTTACTATGCCTCCATGGGCTTAAGCAAATAATAGATGATAAGCTTCTAAGATCGCGCATGGCCAAACACTATGCTAGGTGTAGGCAAACAAATAAAGAATAATCAAATAACTTGAAAGCAACTAAACTACTTGCAACCACAACAAGTGCACAAGATGGAGGACACAGCAATAGAAGCAAGATATCATCACATATTTACCTAGCCTTACGATTTAGCATGGTTGGCTTGGCCAAACACTATGCTAGGTATAGGCAAACAAATAAAGAATAATCAAATAACTTGAAAGAAACTAAACTACTTGCAACCACAACAAGTGCACAAGATGGAGGACAAAGCCGCCCGGTTTTGTGCACAAGTGGGTGAAAAATAAATAACTTGGAAATGAAACTAATCCTAGCCACACAACCTTGTCTTAAGGACAAGTGGGGCAAAATAGAAAATAAATTGCAATGCTGGAAATAAACTCTAAAATCTAGCCATATGATTTAGCATGGTTGGCTTGACCAAACACTATACTAGGTGTAGGCAAACTAAGAAATAGAAATTGCAGAAATTTAAAACTTTAGAGAAATGCAAGCCCTAGAGACTCTCTTGGAGCTTGCTTACAATGGAGAAAAGAAGAAGAAGTGTTGGGAATATGTTACCCCAACTTAGGAGGTTGTTCTTTGACTTGTAGGTGCCCCAAATGGGTTGTAGACCCTCCTCAATGTCACCAACCTGCAAAAAACCTGCAAGCAAAAGCTTGCTACAAAAAGTGACAAAAAAGTTGTGAAAATTTCTGTTGTAAAAAACAGAAATTTTGTGTAAATTTCAGCAAGTTATAAGCATATAAATGAGCTATCCTAGCATATTAGAATACCAAAATATTATGGAAATGAGCAGCAACAAGAAACAGAAATATTAAAAGGGTGAATGTGGGTCAAAAAGGAAGATTTTCAGATCTGAAATCTTCTCTTTAAACCCTAGATAACCTTGCCAAACATCAATGCTAAGCTACAGGAAACAATAGGAACTTGGAAGTGAGTAGATCTAGATATTAAATCAAAATACTTTGAAATAACTAAATAGATGCTCACTAGATCTATGACAATACTATCATAAACCTACACAAGCAAAATATTTTGCTTAATATTCCTACTATAGATCTCAAAGCATGCATAAGAAGAAAGAAAGCAAAGGAACAAGATCACCTCATGAAAAGTATGGCACCAAGAAGACTCCCAACACCATATGTCCTCCAAAGATTTCCTTTATTGAAGCAAGCTTGGGAAAATACTTGCCACAAGCTTGACAAAAGAATGAGAGAGCAAGAAGGAATGAGAGAGAAGAGTGGGAGAGATGGGAGAGGAGAGGAGAGATTTTGGTAGAGTAACCTTGCAGTGAGAATAGATGTGAAATGAGGGGGGGTGAGCATTCTTTTATACTTGGGAGAGGAGAGAGACCCCTCTTGGATGAGTTATAAGTGTCACACATCCAAGAGAAATAGACAAAGTCAAGGAAGAGTCACTTTTAGGGTGAGTTAGGGTTTGAGGGGTGAGGTGTAAAGGGGGAAAACACCTTTTTCCTATGGTCAAACATGAGGTTAGACACCAAGGGGGCGAAATTAGGGTTTAGGTGGTTTTTTTCACTTAAACTTTTTAATTTCCACATGTCAATTAGCAATGGAACACCACTTTAAGTTGTTGGCTAAGCAAGGGGGAGTTCTTTAAGTGGAAAATTACTTTTCCAACTTAGGAAAAAGATTAGGAAACTTTTCCCACTCTCTCTCAAACCTTTTTGCTTATTTTTTACAAAAAATTGACATTTTGACTTTGTCAATTAAACAATTAAATTGTTGATTCAAGACTGACTTGGACTCCTCATGGACAATGACCTGGAAAAGCTTGTCCAATTTAGTTGAAACTTGGTCCAAGGGTGTGAGGGTCTCATTCCATTTCTTTTGAGTACTCACACCCCTATCAAAATCCCCAAGGACCTAGTTTTTACATTTTTACATCAAAAAGAATTAAAATTATCATTAAATGGGTAATTTAAAAAAAAAATTAAAAACTATTTAGACTCGACGAAATTCCATAAGACTCTAGGAGATGTCTAGCACGGCCATTTAGAATATTCCTAGACCCTAGTCACCCATGGGCTCGATCATTAGAACGTCTTTCACCACTTTGGAGGATTATTGTGGGAGTGAAAAACTCAAGGGTAATTAAAAAGGTTGGTTAGGCCAAATTAATTACCTGAGGAAAAAAAAGACTCCATGAAAGAACTTCCTTAATGATAAAGTCCTAGGCAACTAACCTACAATATGATCCATGCAGACCCATTTCATTATTATCCCACGCAGGGGAGCGGAAATTCCAATTACAAAATGAAGTGTCGGGGCAAAAAGTGAAGTCTCGAGTGAAGGTGTTGTCACTTGATCCTCGACTCCTCCGTCTAGGCCAACTCCTAGCGAAGCCAAGGGGAGTAGTCCCTAAAGAAAATATACTAAGGCTCAAAAATTAAATCTAAGCAAAACTAGTATTCTAGGAGTTTATTGCAAAGAACAATACAAAAGACAAGTCTATACTAACAATATATATCATTCATTCATTCACCACAATTGCTTATAAAAAGATATTTAAACAAAGAGATACTTGCACAAAAGATATTCAAATGATTATTTGATACATGCAAGTAAATAACCATAAGCAAAGGAAATACTTCAAGATAAATGAAAATACTTAGTAAATATAGGTACTTGAAGCAAATGGCTTTTCAAAGTAAAGAAATGAGACCAGTGCCAATAATCATGAGAAGTGTATAATGTTGTTGAGAATGGAGATTGCCCTATGAATATCCTTGTAAATTTTAAAGTTTGATTAATGTAGTGAAATGACTTTTATTGCATAAAAGAAAAACTAATTTAGATTTGGCCTCTTAAGAGGCTATCCCTTAGAGTGGAATTTGCGGAGAACTTGTTGAAGCCCAAATGACTTCACCAACAAGCTCAATAAAGGTGTCGGATGTCCAACACTAGGAGAACCTAGATCTCAAAGATCCCGTCTCACTTCACACACTCCATTTATGCGGTTTCCAAACTAAACAATAGCAACTTTTGAGATTCTCCTAATTATACTAAATCCGAACTGACCGGCCCCGGTTCTGCGTGGAACTTACTTCCAAAGATCGAGACTAAGCTCAGTGGAAGTGTCAGGAACATACATCGGGGAGCTGAGGGGATGGGTTTATTTGCCAAAAATAAAAATGCAATAAAGTAAATGTTTTCTAATTACTAAGTCCACACTGACCAGCCCCTGTTTGGAAGTGAGCCTACTTAGGGGAGCTGAGGGGACGGGTTTATTTGCAAGAAAATAAAATTGAAAAAATTGAAATCAATGATGGTTATGAATCAATGATGTGGCTCATCAGTGCTATATAACTTGAGAAACTTTTAGGTCTCTTGCTCTCCCTGAAAGTACCATGAGCAGCTACATGTCCTTCTACATCCTGCAAAGTATCACGAAGTCATGTTGGCCTCTTCCTGGTCACTGCAACGTCTCTAGGTAGATCCACTGGTCCTGCTGGCTCTTCTTGATGGTCTGAAGGATGATCAACTAGACTAGTTGGATGTATACCATCATCCTTCAGAGCCTCCTGCTCCTCACTAACAATCTCTTTGTGAGATTCTTTGGATCTCCTAAAAGTTGTCTCTTTGTTAAAGGTACCATCACGGTTGACTTCGATCAGACGTTGTCTTACAATATAGATTCTGTAGGCTTTTGAAGTTTCTCTATATCCAATAAAGGTGCCCTCCTTTCCAGAGGGTTCTAGCTTCGTCCTCTTCTCCTTGGGTACATGACGGTATACTAGACAACCAAAGATCCTCATGTGGTTGACCTTTGGCTTCGCTCCTGTGAATGCCTCCTCGGGAGTATTTTCTGTTAGATTTTGGGTAAAATTGTAGAACAGTAGTCTCTTTTAAAAATTCAATACTCAAGCAACTAAATCAGTAACTCAAACAGAGATAGAACACCTAGCATGTAGATCTGTGAAGGACAGCAATACACAAATACAATAAACTT
>ML777186.1:1173040-1183249 GCA_009831015.1 Picea engelmannii
TATGTCTTTCTCCTAGGGTTTCAAGCAAGCAATTTCATAATCTTTAATATGAAACAAGTAAAATTCACCATAAGCATTCATTCACAATAAAGAAATGCAGATTTTCTACTTACTTCACCAAGAATAATCAAGCTCAAACCCTAGATGAAGATTTCCCACCATGAAAATAGCCAAGATACACCAAAAATGCCTCTCCAATAAGTTGTGCACCACTTAGTTTCAGCCAATAACCCTTAAAGAGAGCCGAATTTCAAACCACACACTTGTGTGATGAGAGATGATGAAAAAATGAGAGTTTTTCTCTCTTATTTATACAATATCAATGACCTTTAATTACAGTTAGGTCATAAAAAAGCCGACATGGCTAAATTACATTAAAATCCAATTTTTACATAAATGTCATTAATTAAACCCTAAAATCAAATCCAAGGGTGACGTCATGCCCTTCTAGGGTGACGTTAGGCCCCAAAGGTGGAACGCTAGGCCTCAAATGCAAAACGTTTGGCCTCCAAAGGCCCCAAATGTTGCCACATGTGCCAACTGGCACCAAATCGCCCTCATAAATGCAAACCCTAATTGGATGACGTATATGGTCAAAATGATGACATCAGGGGCTCTCAAGGGTCAATGTCCTGGAGGAAAGAAAAAAACCCCCTGGGTCTAGGTCTGTCGAAGTGTCCTTGGTGCAACGTCCTTCCTTCTTCCTAGTGCCATCCTCTGGTTTCTCTTTCCCCCTGGTGGGGTCACAGCATCCATTTGTTGGGCTTTCAGCCCCATGGAAGTCCGACCTAATCATTCCCCCATGTGTACTTGTCCACCGAGCAAAGTCCTGCAGCAGCCACAAATACACCCTCCATGGGCTCATAAGTCACAGGGATCATAGCAATGTCAATCACATCTAATAATCAAATTACCCAAACATGTGCATCAAACCCTCCTTTACCCAGACAAATGGTCAAAGACGTTATGCAGTTTAATAACTCAGGTTTGGAGAAGGTCTCAGGATGTCCTATTGGGGTAATCCTTCTTAAGTTTGGGGTGTTTCCCAAGTGAGAACCAATCTAAGGTCATGTAAGTGTGCGTGATGTGGCATAGGGGAAATGTTTGGGCAGAGGGTGCAGTGATAACAAGGAAAAGTAGGTCTTTCCTGTGGGTGCCTCTGTAGAGGGCGAGCTGCACCTTATCATGGATGCCATTGTTTCTTAGCCCATTCAATGCATTTTATTCTTAGTCTTATTGCTTTTGGTCTTTTTTCTTTTCAAGGGAAAATCTGGGGGACACTGTCTTGGCGTGGTGACCAAAGGTGACAGCGTTACCCACAAGCATTTCACGGAAATGAGAAGGTTGGCTCGTGATGAGACCCCCTTTCTCTTGGCTATGCCACCAAGAGCCACTACCCTAGTTTGGTGACCAGATAGATGGTAGTGTCAAAGCTACATGCCCATGGACCTGATAGGCCGACTCATGATGAGACCTCCCATCCACCAACTAGTACCTTGAGTTTTGTTTCATCTTATGAGTCCCCTTTTTTTTACTGAGAAGCCTTTTATTTCTTTCTCGGGAATCCCTGGGCGAAGCATCTCAAGGATTTCATTTTGGCTTTTAACTCTTGCCAGCTACTTCTACCCCCTGGGCCTTTAACCCCTTCTTCCCACAAGGCAAGGTACAACCCTTCCTAGCGTGGCAAACCCAATGCCCGAACCAAGGTGGGGGGAGATGAGAGGAGTAACGATGGAAAGTGGTAAGTATGGAGGAAATGGACGATGACCTTTCATAGACCCACCCAATGGTAACTCATCCTAAAGGGGAATGAACTTACTAGGGCATTATGTCACCTTCCGAGGTATGAACAAATTAAAGAGCATAATTTCCAAGCAAACGTTATGAAATGAAGGAGAATTTAGTGCAACATATTCAAGTGCTTCAAAAATCAGAGTGACACATACCATGATACTCGGACTCATTACCTCATGGAGCAAGACTTATTGCTACTTCAGGACCAGGCTGGTGGGATGGATGTTGTTGTTGTTGATAGATGGGTTGCACTGAAGAAAAGATGGGCCCTCCAGGGCCATGCTCAAGTCATCCGCCTCTCGACACTCCATGTCTAGGATTTGTGGGCCTCGAGACATGATCTCCTTGGTTATCCCTAGGATAGGGGATAACGGACCTCACTCTTGGTCTTCAGGAAATAGATCCAGGTCCTCCTAGAGTGATTGTCAATGAATGTCACATAGTACTCACATCCACCCAAGGAAACTGATGACATGGGCCTGCACACATCAAAGTGTACCAAATCAAGTATCCCAGCTGATCTACTGTCACTGCTCGGAAAGGCCAAGAATCTGGTTATAACATAATATTGATCCAAACAGGGCGATAATTTCTGTATTATCGCGATAATTACCTTAATTATAACGATAATTTTAATTTATCATGATAAATTCAAAATTTCAAATTATCATGGTTATTACTGGCGATATTATCGTTGAGGTGGCTTGTGGCAATATTATCACAATAATTCCAATAATATCGTGATAAGTGCAACACTGGTAATTACTAGTCCCTTGACCTATTTTGGTCTTTAGTGGACATTCATACAAATTTCAATTTCAATTTTTACATGAATAATACCTTCAGAAAATATACACAATGTGATTCATCTTTTCTTCAATATCTTGCACACTTGGGGTTTGACAAAAGAGTGAGAACATATCATGAATGCAAGAGAACCAGCTATGTAATTACAGTGCGTTTGCAATAATGTTAGTTTCATATTTTCTGCTTCTAAATGTGGTCCTTAGTGGGGAGAAGATGAACTGGAAGATAGTTGGAGGTTTGGCTGCTCCAGGGAGTCAGAGGAGTCAAAGTAATAGAATGCTGATAGTAACTAGTTCATCAGCTATCCTATTTTTAGCTACACTTGTGATAGTTTTCCCATAGTCCAACCATATATTTTCCAGTCCATTACTTTCTATTTCTGACCTTTCCTATGATAGTACATAATTATTTGTGTAATCCAGGCCCATTCAAGGGTTCCCAGAGCCAATTTTTCTACTTATGTAAATATTAATATAATTTCTACCTTTTGATTTTAGAAAAAAAATGCAGTTCTTGAAAACTGGAAGTGTTTTCAGCAGCTATAGATCAAACAACAAATTGGCATTCAGTCTGTATCCAAAATGTGTATAGAATGACATCTATGATTCTATGCACCAAACAACTATAAGCATTCAGTCTGTATGTTAAATTTATACAGAAAGACTTGTAATTAATGCTTCCGTAAAAGACTTTACATTCATATCAAAACAATACAGTAACATAAGTATGAATCTACCTTTCCTGATGTCAATTTGAAGTCCCATGCAATATACGAGTTCACTGAATCAACTGTCAACCGGACCTGGAGATTAAATACACATTAAAGTATTAGATAAAATTTCAGCAATCCTTTTAATGAATGAATATTTGTGAGTGTTATTGAATTTCCTGTTGTTGTTAGAATGCATTTTAACTTCTTTAGTATGCATTTATCTGGTTGACTTGATAGCCAGGATGCGTAAAGGAGTATATCAATAAATTCAATGCTTTTCTGAGAAAATGAAAAAGAAAAATTGAGGTCTTGCATCTGATGAAAGAGAATAAGATAGGCAAATGATATATTATCAAGCTATCATAGATCCGGTAATTAAGGATACAAATTTGTCCCATTTCCTAGATAGTGCAATGGAGGATGAATGCAATCACCATATCTGCAAGGTTTCAGAAAACAAACCCAAAGGGGAGCTCATCTAATCACCCAAAGGGGAGCTCTTCTAATCATATGCTTGTGCACCTGCAAATTCCCTTTACTGTCTTTCAGAACTGTTTTATGTCTGAGACCTTACTTTATTTTTTGGGGGCTTTATAGATTAATATCTTCTCCTCAAACGAGTCATTATCTTTCTTAATCCTATATATCATGTCAAAATCCAAGCGTGATTACCTTAAACCAAAATATACATTGGTGATGTTCAAACTTCATCATAATCAGAAGAATTTTAAGCCATCTTGCCCATTCTGACGTGCATTTGCTAATCTAGTATACACAATGGCTTGTCGTCCAGGATAAATATGGACAACTGCACCGTTCATAAAACATCCATTTCACAGTTCTTGGTTACAGTTGCATATAGTGATATACTTTAACGACCTATTATCCTGGTCTGAATTCTGGGTCCCTATGTCTTAAGGTCTGACAGCTTGATCTAAGGTCCAACTGTGTTAGCTTAATAACAAGACAGTCTATTGGAAAAACTCAACCCTGACCCTAAATAATTTCCTTGTCCTAACGAAGCGCATACAAAATAAAACATTTCATAACTTGTTACAAAAGATGACAACCACAACAAAAAGATTTCAAGGTCAATTAATTTCAGAGAAATGTATTTGAATTCCAGTCTAATGTCGAGGCCCCTGGACCATTGTCTACTGTTGTCATTGTTAGGACCACCTTTCCCTGGAATCTTTGATATTTTACTAGTGCCCACAGAATTTCTTAGGGCTCTGAATTTAGCCTTTCTAGTAGCCCTCACCTTCTTTGGAAATAGGGAAGTCGTTTGATTTTACTTTTCATTCTGTGTGTGGTGGAGTTTAAGTTTTAATAATGGTCAGATGATGATGTATTTTTTATAGATAAGTACTTTTATATTAGGGGATTTAATAAAGTAAAATGACTTAAGTGATTTGAACAAGTCACGTGTCTTTTTTAGTGTTGTGTAGTGGTTTTCCCAACTCACATCTCTTTCATGAGAGACATCATTATAGATGTATTATTCAATGTGTAACAGTAATATGGCCCTAGCCATGGTACCATGCTGGCATCCGGGCGTGACGGTGAGGGATTAATTCATCTTGGGCATGTCAACAGAGGTGTGTCCAAGAATTATGGCACAGAAGGTAAGTGTGTGAAGCAACAAATCGCACAAGCAATAAACCAACAATCAACACAGGGAAGAAAGACACCCCACATGAAAATTAACTGTTTAGGTACACAACTGCAGACAACCACCATAGGAGGTCAAGAGAGGTGAGGAAATGATGAGTAGAAAATGATGACTTCCATGCAAATGTGAAATAGTCAAATAACAGGTGGGTACAAAGGACAGTCGACTTTGATTGCAGTGGCAGTGACTCAAATATGGCAAGGAGACTAAAAATTCAAGGCCATGTGATGAGATTTTGGTGGTTGTAGCATGCAGGAAACAACTCCAGGAGACTCGGCCACTGTAGCCAAAGATGTTTGATATTATCTGTGTCTCATGGGTTAGATAGTAGGGACAAGGGTTGCCCGATCACAGAGCGAAGTGGAAAGCAGGAGAAAGAACAGGAGCACAGGAACGATCCTTTCAAAAAAATCCCCAAAGCTAAGCATTCCATACATATATAGTGATATATGTCTTTTGATATTATAATGCATATATATTCAAGAAAAAGGTGCATAACACCAAATTAATTGCAGAAAACATAGATTCGAGTGCTACTAGTAGTCAAGTGCTACATTATTATGAAGATAAAAATGTGATTCAGGGTAGATTAGAGCATCAACCATTTAGTACAAGTTTCAAGACTTTGTAACCAGCAATTAACCATTAGAACTTACTAAGTTAAAAATCAGATAGCATGAAGTAGAATGGGAAATAAAGTTGAACTAAATAACACCAACCATCTAGTAATTACAAAGTTATAAACTAGATAGCACGAAGTAGAGATAATTCTATGACAAGTGGAGAGAAAGCAGGTCTATGTACATACTACAGACTGAAGTCTTTGAGATCAATGGAGGGCTTGCCAAGATAGCCAGTTACCGGATTCATGTTGTGGTTTAAATTAATTTAAATGGTTTCACACTAAAGCACAAATAACCAATACTTCTAAGCTGCATTTTCTAGGTATAAGACAAGGAAAGCATGTTGTGAAATAAGTGTACTAGTAGAAAACACCACTCAGTACAATAGAATAGTCAAAAGACTTAGTATGTACCTCATGTGTCTTCCCTGCAGGAATTACTGTTTCCTTGAAATCCTCAGACTGGCTGCAGAAGAAACAGCATAAGATTCTCGAAGATTAAATATTTTTCTTATACTCAAGAAATCAGGTACCAACTTAATAATTTATATACCATTCCCTAAAAAATGTATGCCTATTATATGATTTAGAATACCCTCCAAAACGTATACTTCCAAAGAACAATCCCTTTATTTCTTTATATATGCTCAATTCTAGAGGCAATCAAAAAAGTTTTTACAAAGAGCTCACCAGCTTGGATCCATCTCAAACTATTCTGTATTAATCATAATGAAAAAATCCACCATTAATAAACAATTACTTAACTATCATCTAATATCACCCTGGAATGTTATAATCTACTCTTAATATAGCAAGCATATAAAAATAAATTAGGTACACGCTTCCATTGTTATTTGACAACAAAATAAACCTCCATAAATATGTGTGCAGAGCATTAAAAACTTAGTACTTCTTGGTATCAAAGCTTAGCATTTTGTTCAGTCCCAAGTCTAAAGTCCTTCATTCGGTTTAGTGCCCTTATGAAAGATACCTTAGTAGACTTTTCCAGTGCATCAACTTTCCCCACTAGAAGAACTTTGTGCCAATCATCTTGGAGGCAGTAGAATTTAGTTCTCAAACAAAATACTATTAATGATATTTGGTATCAGCAATCACTAGTTGAGAGAAATGTGACAGATCAGTGAAGGATTGCCACTGTTAATGACAAGTATTGTTGTTTACCACAACTACAAATTAGAATATGGGAAAAAGCGTCAAACAAATAGCACTGTGTGGCCCAAAATGCTATAATGGATATGAAACTCCCATCAATGAAAATATATGGCCCCTCTTTTAGATTCAGATATCTTTGTCAATAAGTTATTTTGACTTGGACAATCCCACCCTATAATAATAATAATGATGATAATAATGAGCTGCGGGGTATTCTCAAGTTATTATTAGAAGGGGCTGCATGGGGCTTAAATAATAATCGCCCGTATATTATTAACTGGGATGAGAAGGAGGTGTAAAGAGAATTGATACTAAACTGTATCTCCCTTTTCTAGTGGAAGTAATATTGGTCCTTGGATAGTTTTATTGTCAGTTTTGCCAATGGAGATTTATCATTGTTTTTATGGTGGGAAAGTGACTGCTGGGAAAGATATTTAGACAATTTTTAGCATGTTAATCATTAGACCATGAGAGAGTTTTATTGTCAATTTTGCCAATGGAAATTTTCGTTGTTTTTATGCCAGGAAAGCAACTGTTAGGAAAGGCATTTAGACAAGTTATCATTTTTGTCATTCGTTAGCCTGGATTTATAGGTTAATTGAAATTTTTAGATAAGAATATATGTGGTTGGCTAATGGTATGTTTTAACTTGTCAAGAAAGATGAGTAGCAGCTAAGTCATTGAATTTTGGTTACTTTAAAAGTCAGCTCACATATTGTCCATAACAGCTATATGCAGATAGATACCAATTCCTGACCAAGGGTATAATTCAGTAATTTTGTGGAGCTTTGTTACATCCTCAAACATTACATAAACAACTTCTCTTGGACCCCTATTTGGAATCAAGAATGCTCTAGAGGAATCATCCGAGACCCATCTTCACAATGTATTCATTCCATGATACAATTTTGTAGTGCATGAATGAAACCACCTCATAGATCTCACGTTGACACCTCATCAAGAAATAAGACAAGGAGAAGAAAAAATAGGATATAATACACACTTAGGATAAAAAATATATCCCATAATGTGAAATATACAAATGTGGTGTAGGACTTCATGATTGTATAGGAGTCATGGGCTAACAATCCCCCCCTCAATCATAAGTCTAAACAATAATACTTGTTATCCCCATTTCTTAGGGATAACTAAGGAGATGATGTCTCGAGGCCCTCAGGTTGCAAACATGGAGTACCGAGAGACAGATGGCTGACGGCGTCCACTTGCACAGACAGAGACCCACCTCACTACCACAGATCTCATATTCATCACGATGGTATCAGCCACACCAGCTTTCTTCCGAAAGACATTGAGTCTTGCTCCACGAGGTACAAGCTAGGTATTATGGTGAGTGTCATTTCAATATTTGAGGCATTTGAGTTTGTCGCATTTAAAAGCTTCTTTTGATTATATAACGTTTGCTTGGAAGCTATGCTCTTTGCCCTATTTCACCTTGGTGGTTGACATTGCGCCCTAGTAGTGGTCACCCTTAGGGATGAGTTTGCTACTGGGAGGTCCCCTTGACAAGTCATCGTGCCACTTGTTGATATTATGGTAGCTGCGGGAGGTATTTACCTCCACGTGTAAACCTAACGAGAATAGAATATTCCGGGAAGCAAGAAGAAACCCTAATGAGTTGGCTAATAACCCTAGAAGACAAGTCGTCTCAAGAGTATAATTTGTATTAGGTTATTAGCCTCCAAGAGAAGAAGTCGGCCAGAAGAAATAATATATAATGAGTAAATAGGTATCCAGAATGAGAAGTCGGCCCAGGCAATTATCCAGAATTAGTATAAATACAGGAGGCCAGTCTTCATTCTAGCAGGCATTCTCAGAATTGCAGAGCAGCCCTTGTGCGCACTGCAATTGCCCAATTTGTGCGCAAGTTTGGAGGAGAGTTGTCATTGCAGCTGCTGTAGCTAGTAGATTTCGGTTTTGGCTTGGACTATCTCTTGGTTATGGTTTGGACTATCTGATCAGCTCTTGTTTGGTGCACTATCCTTGGGAAAAGGTGCGCTACCCTTTGTTTGGCTATCTAGCCTAGGGTTTGCTTCCAGAGTGATTCTCTGTCAAGGTTAAGGTGCTCGGAGGGTGGCTTCGACCTATGGTTGGGTGACAATAGTGATATTGTCGATGGTAAAACAAGCATCCATTATATTCTAATAGGTTATGGGCCCACACCTCCTTCATTCAGTCTAACCACTAGAAGGGAGCATAGCCATAAGGATATTAAGCTCGTTGAAGAACTGTCGCTAGGGTTTCTACAGGAGCAGTCACCAGAGCACTGTCGCTAGGGTTACTAGCAGGTGCAGTTGCAGAAACCCTAACCCTCTTGTTGAGGCACCTTAAGTGAAGGGATTGACCTAATTTCCGGATAGACTAGTGCGCCCTAGCCTAGCGCATCTCCTGGTACTCTCAGCAAGCTAAAACGTCAAGTTTGAGTTTTTGGTCAAATCTAGGGTTGACCAAGTCAAGGCAACCATGAGAAGTTCAATGGAGAAGTTCAAAGACAGTGACATCAATGCCATGAGTATCATAGTGGACTCTATAAAAGACCACCTAATACCCTACATCTCCCATCTTGACTCATCGAAGAAGATGTACGATGCCCTGACAAACCTCTTCTCAGTCAGAAACATTGGACAAGTAATGAGTCTGAAGAATGAGCTCAGTGACATGAAGATGAATGATGATGACAGCATAACATCATACTTTGTGAGAATCTCCTAGTTAAGAGATCAACTACAAGCTATTGAAGAGATAATTTCAGAGAAGGAATTGGTAAACATAGTACTCAATGGTCTTCCCAAGACATGGGATGCATTTGTCGCAAGCATGAACACAAGGAACGAGTATCCTACATTTGAAGAACTTTGGACTTGTTGTGCTCAAGAAGAATCAAGGATCAGTGCAAAAGAGAAACCCCAAAAGAAGTACGATGATCAAGCCTTTACAGCAAGATTCAAGAATTACAGGAACAAAAGGAAGTTTGGTTCAAGGAAGAAGCCAAATCAAGAGAAAGACATGTTAGAAATACAATGCTTCAACTGTCGAAAGTATGGTCACTACAAGAATCATTATCCTAAGCTAAAGAAAAGGAAGGGGACACACGAAGCATCAGTTGCTGAAGAAAAGGAACCTACAAAGAAGACCAAGCAGGATAAAACAAACTTATTCTTCTAAGACAAGGTAACAAATACTCTTCTTAGTTCTTGTACATATCTTGTTTGCATAGTCTCTGTACATATCTTGTATATCTATCTCCTAGAAGATAATATGTTCCAAGAAGAACTATACCTATGGAAGAACAAACAAGATAAGGATTGCCATCATTATACAAGTCAGATAATACACATGAAAGGATGAAATACATCAAACAAATCATGTGGAAGCTATTTCAATCTTGAAGAAACTTAGAATAAGCAAAGA
>ML777186.1:1227359-1244798 GCA_009831015.1 Picea engelmannii
GGTTGGCTCGTGATGAGACCCCCCATCCTCTTGGCTAGGTCTTGTTTTGTTATTTTTCTTCGAGTCCCTCTTATTTCTTGCTGAGAAGCTTTTTATTGCCTTCTCGGGGATCCCTAGGTGAGGCATCTCTAGGTTTCATTTTTTATGGCTTTTATCTTTTACCAGCTACTTTTACCTTCTGGGCCTTTAGCCCCTTCTTCCCACGAGATAAGGTGCAACCCCACAAACAGATCATCCTGATGCTCGGACTAGGGGAATGGGACAGATGAGTGGGAGATAAGATGTAAGAGTGATGATATGATGGGAGCGGACAATGGCCCTTCAAAATTCCCCCTGGTGGCAAACCAAAATCTATGGATACAAGCTTGCTAGGGTACCCTATCAATCCCCCCAACCCTGGTCAAGCAGGTTAATGTAAGATCCAAGTAGTTCTCAGAAATAAAAGGAATTTGATGCATATATATAAAGGTTATAATGATCAAATATGACACATACCATGATACCTGGACCAATTACCTCATGGAGCAAGAGTCTTCTCCGATACAAGTCCAAGCCGAAGGTGATGGATGTTGCTGCTGCTGACAGGACAAGTCTGATGAAAGAGAAGAAAGATGGGCCCTCCAGGGCCATGCTCAAGTCAATCCTGCTCTCGGTACTCCATGTCTAGGACCTGTGGGCCTCGAGACATGATCTCCTAGTTATCCCTAGAAATCGGGGATAACAGAACCAATATGGATATTTTCTCATGGTTCAAATTTCAATAGATTCCAAGACCATGAAATTTTGGTGTACTTGTATCCTCAAGATTTTCGGGATGTGATCATATTTGTGGGGTCCCAATATGACTTACAACATCGAGGTCAAATTTCTCGTCTCTTCAAGAAGCTTAATTTTTGAGGGTTCGGATCCATTATGGCATATTCTAGAAGATTCTTGGTATGCCCCACATAAGATATACTTACAATTTTTGGAATCCTAAGATACACAACACTAGAAAGTTCCATGTTCACTCAGTTCACCATGACCTGGGAAGAACTTATGGAGAAGATTTCCTCACACCCTTGCATGGGCCTCATCTTTGCCATATTTTTAGTAGGAGAATGCACCCCACTTGAGCCTACCACTATTTTTTCACTTTGGTTAGACTGCAGTTATGAGAGAGTTGTCTTTGAGTTGAGGAAGTGCTACTAGTCTTGGAGTTTTCTATTCTTGAGGGCTTACAATCCCTAGAGGCTAGAGTACACTTCTTGATCCATAATTGAGGGACTTATAGGCCACTCGCTTCACCAACAGGGATCCTTGAGGAATTTGAAATTAATCTCTCTATCTTAGTCTTTAATAAAGAACTTTGTCCTCTAAAAGGCCACTAGGCCTTTGTTCCTTTGCCCTGTACAAGGCCCTCTCTTCCTCTCTTGGCTACAAGGCCTTCTCTTGATTGTAACTTGCACACAAGAAAATAGAGGACGATGCAATGGAAACTCTTTGTTCTCACTGAGCCAACCAGACTCTAACTCTGTTATTGAGAATTCTATATAACTTGTGTCTAGTATGCCAAGCAAGTCTCTTCAAGAGATTTATGGAATTATTGTGAGGACTCCAAAGCTACTTAGAACCCCTCTCCCTCTCTCTGCCTCTAAATTGTCATTGCTTGGAGCTAGTGACACTGATTAGTAAGGATAAGATGGTCTGCAAAGAAGTATGCTCCAGCCATGGTTTGCTTACGAACTCATAGTGGACTATTCTCCAAATAAAGAACTTTGTTCTCAATGGTGAGATCTCTCTTCTTGTTGTTTGAAAATGCTAGGAGGCATGAAGACTAACTAAATAGAATTTCTAATCTTTCAATACTAGTGGAGGCATTCCTCTCAAGCACTGCTACCTTCTAGCATTAAAGTCACTCTTGTTGTTGGTGTTTCATTAACCAATCAATTCATTTAGCATAATCATCTTCTTGATCTTAGTCAATTTCATCTAGAGGCTTTGTTCAATCGATTATTCTCGAGCCAAATCCATTTTCTTTCAAAAGAAAATCGTTGGTTGTCAATGGACAGAATGATTTCTCAAAGTAATGACCATCGATTCCTAATGCCAAACCTAAATCAATTCTTTTGGTAGCAAGTTGTTCTTGCTCGCCGCAATCAATTTCTTCAAAGGTCGTCACCAATATTTCCTACCATTGCCATTCAATGTCCTTCAACAAAAGGGAAAATCGATTTATTTATGCCAAGCCGATCTGTTTGCTATCAATGGAAAAATAATGCTCTTGAAGCCAAGGAATATTGTTTTCTTGAACAGCGCCCAAATCTCTTCCTTTGGTATGAATCATTTCCTCTCAACTTCAGAATTTGTTTTTCTTGGAGTGAACGTGAGAGAAGAAGGCGTTGTGTGGAAAAGGCATTGGGACAAAAAATAATGGATAGTAGTTTGGGCGTTTCCCCACAAACAAATCTATGCTCCACCCAATGCACAGCTTGGAAAGCTCATTGTTTGCATCTTTATCATCGAACTTTCAGACGACAAGGAGTCATGACTGACATTTGCAAAATAAGATCAGCCCGCAAAGCAATGAGTCGCCCAGCAAAGAGAAATTTGCCAAGAATAATTGAATCGACCTGAGGTGAAATGAAGTCGACCATAACAAATGCTATTTCATCCCAACAATAAGAAATGTGGCCCAAGTAATGAGAAAAATCGCCCAAGGAAGAATTTGAGCGCCCAACAATTGATATAGTCACCTAGGGAATGGAATGACAATCCAAGTGAAGGGAATTTTCTCCAGTTAAGTGAAAAAAATTCCAAAGGGTTGTCATTTCGCTAGGCAGAAGAAATCTCTAAGAGGAAGGATGTGTACGGCTCTTAGGTAAGAGAAAATGGACTCAAAGAGAGAAATTTTGACCCAGCAAGATGAACTGCTAAAATTGAGTGTTGAGATTGAAAACTCGTCTAAGAGTTTGCAACATCTCTTTTCTTATGGCCCTTGATCTTAGAGTTGACAACAAATCATACATTGTACGATATAGAGTTACTAAGGTTGTTTAATTGCATAGGGTGGATGAAGTTATGAAAGAAATCCACTGATACAACAGAGATTGAATGCTCATAGTCATGAAGTAACCAGGCAACCCTTTCATATGAGTAAATGTTGATGTTTTGGTAGCTGCAGGAGGTATTAACCTCCACGTGTAACCTATGACTTAGAATAGAATATTCCAGAAGCAAGTGAACCATTAAACAGATGTGTGAAAAGCCTAGAAGACAAGTCGTCCTAGCATAATAAATAATATTAGAATAGTATCTTCCAAAAAGACAAGTCGGCTCCACAGGAAAAAGATAAACAGAAAATATAATTACCAGAAAGTTAGGTCGGCCCAGCCAAAAAAGTCACCGAACAGGTTAATATAAATAGAGGACGTTTTAGCTCATTTGTACACCTAGTTAGAGCGCAAGTCTTGTGGAGAGTTGCAGTTGCAGCTGCAACTACAACTGCAAGGAGGAATAAGGGTGTATAGTCATCTCTTGGTCTTGGTCTCTCTCTAGCGCTATCAAGTGATATTTTTGGTGATTCTCTTGGTGATACTCTTGGTGATATTCTTTCTAAGTATGGCACAAGTTTGAGAGAGTAGTGCAGCTGCAGCTGCTGCAGTTGTGTATGGTACTTGTTCTGTGGATATGGGGACTCTCTCTCTCTTGTGCGTTACCCTTGGAGAAGGAGCACTCTACTTGTCATGAGTTGTTGTTGCAATTAGCAAGTAGGGTTTATCTGTTGGTTCTGGAGTAGGCTTGCCGAAATTATTCTAAGTAAAGGTTAGTGTGTTCGGGGGTGGCATATGTGAATGCCTATGGTTGGGTGACAATGATGTTGCATTGTCTATGGTTAAACGAGCATACCAAAATTTCAACATGGTTTCAAAGTTGGTTTCCTTCGTAACAGTCTAACCGCTGGAAGGAAGATCCTCAATTTCCCCCATTGTCAAGCTCATTAAGCACTTACTGAACTCACTAAAAAGGTCACCTAAGTAGGGTGCATCTCTTCCCTGAATCATATCTGCAAATTTCTGAAGTTGAGAAATTAGGGTTTTCTCATAAAGCCCTAAGTCTGCAGTACCAGTTGTAGTTGCAGTGCCAGTTCCTTCGTGCCAGTTCCTTCATGCCAGTTGCTTCGTGCCAGTTGCAGCACCAGTTATAGTGCCAGTTGCAGCACCCGTTGCAGTGCCAGTTGCAGCACCCGTTGCAGTGCCAGTTGCAATGCCAACACCAGTTGCAATGAATGTTTCTGTGAAGTGTTAGGACTAATCTTTGGTTGTCCTAGTGCGCCTTACCCTAGCGCATCTCCAGCTATCTTTAGATGACAAGTTGGAGCACCTTTGAAGTTTTAAGGTTCGTCATTGATTTTCACCGCTGCCAGATGGTGCCACTGCTTGTCGATGTTGCCGAAGGTAGGTACTTATATATAAACTATATCACTATTTTGAGTGTGATTGTAGGAGAAGGGATCTCTTACAATCGTAGATCCAGAGGAATCTCAGATCTAGTACATTCATAGGAACAACGCACTCCAGGTTTGATTGTTTTCATATGCCTCTAGTTGTTATGGAATTATGAACATCTAGTTGTATTTTGATCTATTGAAGTTATGATTATCATAGTAACCTCTATTCAACGTTAAAGTTATAAGTTGACTCTAGTCAAAGTATTAGATTGATTAAGGTTGAGCTTTTTAGAGTTTATTTGCATTATATTCTCTAACTTAGATTTATGTCAAGAAAGCATATTGTGTTAAGTACAGGGGACAAGTTGAAGAGAATATGTGTCATCTCGAGTGAAGGAAACTCAGAATAAAATCACAACACTCATTCTTGAAGATAAGACTCAAGGTTCCAGGTTTGATTGATTAAATTAATAATTTTCCAATTTGCACATATCAAGTTTAATAATTGCTACAATACTAGTTGTGACAGCAATCCTTGAAAGGATCTATTACTGCTAGATAAAATGAATACTTGGCAGCATGTGAGTACTATTGATATAAATGCTTATTGTACTTGGTCGCGAGATGAACTAACATCTCCTCTAGGAGATACTTCTTGTTTTGCTTCCAGGTTATTTTATAAATTCCATGGAGGTCACCTTGGAGGAATGATTGATCATGTTGAGTTTTCAATGAGATATGGCTCATGCATTTAATTCAATTTTATGTTTAGCTTTTAACTAGAACCATAACTACTGCAGCAAACCAAGATCACAAGAAGAATATCCATGCACAAGAACACAAGAAGTATCCTGGGAACCCTTCTCAACAAGGGAAGAAAACCTAGCCAATCCTTTGCTATATTCTTCAAGAGAAAGACCTCCCACACCATCACCAAACTTAGCACACAACAGGGTGTTTTAATTCTCACAATTTCAGACCACAACTTCTGAAATTATGAGATGACACAATGTTAAGTGTGTTTCCTCAATGGGGATTCACCTTTATTTATATAAGACTTGTCACATCAAATGATGTGTCTATTGGCACAATAGGGTCGACCTCAGTAACTCAAAATATAATTAATAATTACCATATTAATTATTTTTTACATCAATTATCTTTTATATTAATTATCTATTAATTATCTTTTACATTAAGGTGGGGCCGACCTATACCCTTTACATAACAAATACGGTTACAGATAAATCTGACTCTTGAACAATATAGCAAGAGATCTCATACACCCACTAGTGCTCAGCCACTAGGGGCACATCCACAGGGATGTCCATATGTCTATCTCACTGCGTCTCACAAGAGAACCACACTCACTAGTGCTCAGCCACTAGGATCACGTTCACATGTGCTCATCCACAGGCACGTCCAACTCAGCAGATCTTCTTTCCCATTGCATTACACAGGAGAGTCATCTGGAGTTCATCATCTCAACTCTCTGCTCAAAGGAGGCTAATACATCGTTTCATCTTTGTCTCAAAACGATGCACCCAACTCATGGGAATTCACATGTTCACATGTGCTCAGCCACAGGCACGTCTAACTCAACAGATCTTCTTTCTCACTGCGTTACACAGGAGAATCATCTGGAGTTCATCTCAATTCTCTGTAAGGAGGAGACCAGTACAACATTCCAGTTCTGTCTCAAATAGGAACCACACACCCAACTCAGGGGCTCTCTCTCAGGTTTGTATCCTGGAGAAGGTCTCACGCAGCTGTAATCATCAACACTCCCTCTCAGCTAGGGAGGCATTCTCCATCAGGCCAAGTCTCACACGGAAGTACTCGAACTTTGTCTTGGTTGTAGTCATCAACACTCCCTCTCAACTAGAGAGGTATTCTTCACCAAGCCGGTTTGGTGAAGATGTCTGCAATCTGCTCATGTGTAGGAAGGTATTGCACATGTATTGCTTTCCTCTGCATCATGTCTCTGAAAATGATATTTTATCTCAATGTGTTTTGATCTATCATGAAACACAGGGTTCTCAAAGAGCTTCACATAGCTTTGGTTATAATCATAGAATCCATCTCATGATCAAGTAAATTTGTTAGAAGTTTGTGAAGCCACGTTGTTTTGCACACTCAATGCTATATACTCTACTTCTACGGTACTTCAAGGCCACAGAGCTTTGTTTCCTGTTGCACCAAGAAACCATTGTCAACTCCAAGGTAAAACAACAACCGGATGTGCTCTTTCGTTCCACTGTACTCTTTGCTCAATCAGTATCAGCATATCCCTATAAACTCAAGTTCACACTGGAGACATATCTTAGGCCATATCCAACTATGTAGTGAATGTACTAAGTACATTCACTGCATAGCATATATCAGGTCTCGTATTAACTAGATACATCAATGATCCAATGAGTTGTCGGTATAAATGTAGTCAATCTCGCCTGAATCAATAGAAGTATCGTTCATTTTATCCAAATCCATCACCATTGGTGTAGGCATGGATTTGCAGTCTGTCATACCGAACTTCTTCAATATCTCCACTGTATATTTTCCTTGACTCGAGAAAATCTCATCAGTCCTCTGCCATACTTTTAGTCCCAAGAAGTGGTGCATCATACCCAGATCCTTCATCTCGAATTCAGAAGTCAATGCTTGCTTGCATTCAGCAATAAGTCTTTCTGAACCGGTGAGGAATAAGTCATCCACATACAGGACCAAGATCRGGCACTCRTCACCAACAATGTGATAATATAGGTTTGGATCAGCAACACTTTTGTTGAAGCCCAAACTCATCAAGAATCCATCCATCTTCTTGTACCAAGCACGAGGTGCCTRCTTTAGTCCATACTGGGCTTTCTTCAACCTGCACACATGAGATTTCTCGTCGTGTATCACGAATCCTTCTGGCTGCTCGATGTAAACTTCTTCCTCAATCTCACCATTGAGAAATGTTGTCTTTACATCCATCTGATGTAGTTTCCAACCCATGGATGCAGCTAGTGCAATGATAGTACGGATGGAGGTGTATTGGGCTACTGGAGCAAATGTCTCTTCATAGTCAATTCCCTCCACCTGTGAGAATCCTCTGGCTACAAATCTCGCTTTGTATTTCTCAACACTTCTATCAGTTGCATGCTTGATTTTATAAATCCATTTGGAAGTTACTACAGACTTCCCTTCTAGTCTCAGAACAATATCCCACACATCATTCTTCAAGATGGACTGATATTCTTCTGCCATGGCATCTTGCCATACTTGTTGTCCTGATGCTTCTCCATGACAAGAAGGCTCAATATCAATGATGTGGCTCATGGCTGAAAAATAGCTCGAAAATCTCTTTGGCCTCTTGCTCTCTCGGAATGTGTCTTGAGGAGCTACATGGCCCTCTGCCTCCTGCAGAGTTTGTCAAGCCTAGGCAGGTCTTTTATGGCCTACTGCAATGTCTCTGGGAACATCAACTGGAGCAACTGGATCAACTGGAACAACTAGATCGATTGCAACAATGGTTGTCTCCCTCTGAACTGCTGAAGGGGGAGAGGGTACTGACTCGCTGTCAATCTCCATCTGAAATTCTCTGGATTTTTGAAAGGCTATCTCCTCCTCAAAGATGACATCTCTGATCACCTCAATCTGTCTCTGACTAGGGATGTAGATTCAATATGCCTTCGAAGATTCATTGTATCCCACAAATGTACCCTTTCTGCCTGAAGGGTCTAGCTTAGACCTCTTCTCTTTGGGTACATGAAAGTATACTGGACATCCAAATATCCTAAAGTGTCCAATCCCAGCCTTCTCTCTGGTGAAGGCTTCTTCGGGAGTTATGTTCTTCAAAATCTGGTGAGGACTCCTGTTCTGAACATATACTGTTGTCATGCATGCTTTTGCCCACAGAATCATAGGTAGTTTCTAATCATGTATCATTGCTTTGGTTGCCTCAATGATGGTTATGTTCTTCCTCTCTGTAACCCCATTTTGCTGAGGATTGTAAGGAACTGTGTACTCCCTCTTGATCCCTGCTTCAATACAAAAGTTGTTGAAATCCTTGGAGGTGTATTCTCCTCCATTATCTGGACTTAGTACCTTGATCTTTCTTTCGGTCAGGTTCTCAACCTGAGCTTTGAATTATTGAAATCTTGCAAGGACTCCATCCTTGGTCTTCAAGAAATAAATCCAAGTTTTCCGAGAGTGATAATCTATGAAGAGTACATAGTACAAATATCCATCCAGGGAGGCAATAGTCATTGGCCCACACACATCTAAATGTATCAAGTCCAAGATTTCCTTGGATCTATTGTCATTGCTCAAGAAGGACCCCTTTACATTCTTGCCAAGGGCACAACCTCTGCAAACACCTTTATGCTGAATTTGTATCTCTAGAAGCCCTGTTACCATTTTCCCTAGAGCTGGAAGGGCTCTATAATGAATGTGAACAAGTCTCCTATGCCATAGCTCACTCAAGCTGATAGTATCATGTAACAGGACCTGGACTGGTCGGATAGTCAATCTGTATAAGTTGTTTTCTCGAACACCAATTACTCTGGCAGAATTTATATGTGAATCCTTGTGCCATGCAAGAGCTTTTCCTTTAGAAAAGGTAACCTTGTAGCCTTCGTCTTCTAAGGCAGAAATGGAGACAAGGTTCCTCTTCATCCCAGGTACATATAGTACCTCACTTAACTGAAGAGGTAAGTCAGAATCTAGTTGGAAGGTAGAAGTTCCAACCCCTTTCACATTATATCTGGCATTGTCTCCAAGTACAACATGTAGATTGGTCTCTTTCTCAACAAGATCTGTCAGACAAACTCTATATCCGGTCATGTGCCTGGAGGCACCATTGTCAATTAACCAAATATCATTATCAGTAGGAACCGTACCTGAGAGTGTTGAAATGAATAAGAAAACTTCTTCTTTGATGTCTTCATTTCTCTGAAGTCTTGGCTTCCAGGAACTGAATTTGCTTGATCCATCAAGCTTATCTTCCATCATAGTTCTGTTCATCATATTTTCAGATTCTTCACAAACCCTTACCAACTGGGTTAGGAAACCTGACAGCTAGGTTGGGCTAGCAATCTTAGGTTTTGTTGGGCTTATGACTGCCAACAATAAGCCTTGAAAGTCAGAAGAATACTGGTGAGCTGAAAAGCTCCTTCAATGAACTGCAGAAACCCTAAATCTAAATTTTTTGCAGAAAATTGCGTAACCCTAGGGCCAAAAATCCAAAAATATCGGAATTGCAATCTAAGAGTTGTTGGAGGTGTGTTGAGGGAGGTCGTACACCCCTGTGCAATTTTTAACCCCAACGTTTTAGTATTAAGTGTTGGAACACCCAAAAAGGAGAGGGTCATACGGATTTCTGGAAACCCTAGGAGGGTCGTACGGTTCTACAGAAAGGAGGATGGCAGCTTTGAAGGCTTGTGCAATGGCTTCTTCAAGACCTATGCTCTGAAACCATATTGAATTTTTACTATGCTAGGCTCAAGCATGAGGTTTATTTCATTTTAGCAATTACTTGAACCATAAAGAGATGTAGCTATACCATAAACAAGTGTTGCAATAACCAAGATCACAAGAAGAAATACCATGCACAAGAACACAAGAAATATCATGGGAAACCCTTCTACTCAAGGGAAGAAAACCCAACAATCATTTTCTATATTATCAAGAGAAGATCCCCCAACCATAAAACCCTAATGCACACAAGAGGGTGCTTCTACAACCTTGAAACTTGCGCCCAAGAGAGGTGCACACTTCAGCCCAAGAAAGTGTACTTGCTGAAATTTCGAAAATGTCAAGTGACTTGTGTGTTTCCTCAATGGGGAAATCACCTTTATTTATACTAGACTGGACACAGCAAAAGTGGTGTCTATTGGCACAATAGGGCCGACCTCAATAACTCAGAAAATAATTAATTATAACAATAAACATTAATTATCTTTCACATATGGTGGGGCCGACCTGTACCCTTTACATCACAATTAGGGTTAAAGGAAAATATTACACTTAGACAATATAGCAAGGATCTCACACATCCACTAGTGCTCAGCTACTAGGGACGTCATACTCAACAGATCTCTATCTCCACTGAGTCCATAGGAGAATCATCTGGAGTACCACATCGTCTCATCTCTCACACAGAGGAGAACAACACACCCATCACATGGGCATCCTCACCCCACACAGGGGCACACATCGTCTCATCTCAATCCAGAGAGGAACGACACACCCATCTCATGGGCACACCCAACACATGGGCTCTCTTACAGGTCGACTCAACTCAGTCTCAGAGGAGAACGTGTCCTGGAGGATGTCTCACGAAGTTGTAATCATCAACACATGTTGCCATCATGTATCAGACCTATGAAAGGAAGTGTGCCTTAACTTCTCTTGCTAGGATCAGTTGCTTCCCAGCATGGAAATGACTTTTCGGTGCTCGCACATGCTTGTAAGCAGACCATGGCGTTCTTAAGAACTCTACCAAGGTCATTGACCTCCATGCACCAATCTCCGGAATAGCTCCAAGATGGGGTTCATCCGATGCAATACGGAAAACAAGAACTTAATTTTGGTTACTCTCAACATCAAACTACTATACATCTTGTTGGTGCCACTGACCTCCTCCGTTGTTATAGCTCCTTGGCTAGCCTTTGCTCTTTGGATTAGAGATGTCGGCAGCTCTTCATCTCCTTTCATCTTCACTCTCCACACCCTTCTCTTGGTTGTGCGATTTTTAGAGTGAAGATTCGGATGAAGTTGCCAACACTTTGCATCCCAATCAGCCTAAGTTGCACGAAACGAGGAAACGTTTCCAAGTTTCCGAAACCGGTACGATACGAAACAGACTCTCAAAAAATGGAAACGTCGGAGGAAACGCCGGGGGAAACGCCGTATATAAAAAAATTAAAAAAAAAAATAATAAATAAAATATATATATATATATATATAGTTTTAAAAAAAATAAAGCATTATATTGCAAGAAAAACATAATGATACACATAAAAGACATTTTAGAAGGAAAACCATGTCCATATTAACTCCCATAGATGATGAATATCATTCATTACATGATGCAAGTAGAAAAATCCAAAATTAGCCTTTATAGATGAGGTTTTACATCCAAAATCAATCTTTATAAATGAGGTTGTATGTGCTGAAAATGAAAAAAAACATGAGCTAAAGGMAACTACAATTACATATCAATAATCATACTGATCCTCATCCTCATCATCAAAAATAGAACAAGATGCATGTTCAACAGAACTAGAGCCTCGATGGGAAGAAGAGGCAACTTGAATTCCACTTCCATTTGCATCATCATCAATATCAAGAGCAGAAAGAGAGAGCTCTAAGTCAAGGTTTTCTGCAGCAAGTAAATTGTAACAATAACAATATTTAACCATAAAAATTAGCATATGAATAGCTCAAAATAAAACTCTTGACAAGCATTTTGAGATCCAATACTTAAACAAACATTTCAATCGTTAAATTGTGAGATAAATGAAAGATAACAGCAGAAAGAAGCAGCCCTAATGGTTGTAGCTAACAATTTATAACAGCAGCAAGCTAAACTCAAAATTCATCAACCATTTAATCAACAATCACTTGTTTTTATCATAAATTGAGAGAGAGAGAGAGAGATTGCTATGAAACCAAGAGAAAAAAAAAATTGCTAACTTGCTAAGAAAACATAAAATAAATCTACTCACCAAATAGAGAAGAAATCTGCTCACTAAAACCACACATAATCTCCTTCTTGTTGTTGTAGGAAGCTCCTCTTGCTAATGAAAGTGTGAGGAATGAGTGAAGCAAGTGGTTTCTTATAGCAAATGAAGGAGATTTAGGGTTTTGGTTTGCATCTAGAAGTTTCTTTTTTTAATTAAAACAAAAACACATAAAAACATCTTAATTCTAATTAGCGAAGGCCAAAAAGGCATTAATTACAACTAACTGGAAGTTTGGGGGCCCCACGGCCCCCTTAATTTGCCTAATTTGCCTTTAAAAGTCGCAGAAACCCGGCCATACGGGCACGCTACGGCCCCGAAACGTCGTTGGCCATATCGTACGACGTTTCCCTTTCAAGAAACGTCGTACGGTACGGTCGGCGACGTTTCAGGGCCGTACTGTACCCGTTTCGCCGTACCGTACGGTTTCCGACTCAGAAACGGGGGGAGGCGTTTCCTGCAACTTAGCAATCAGCACTCAAATTGCAATGGTGGCAAAAGTTCTTGGCATTGTTGTATGGACTGCTTGTCATACTCCTCTCCATGTTCCTGTGAGTTATTTGTTGGATTGGAGATTCAGCCTTCTCACCATTCTTTCTCTAAAACCATTCAAGCTTGCGTCATGCAACTTGCTTCTCGCAGCAAGATGCCTCAAGATCGCATTTTTTTCCCACAGAATGAACAAGCCTTTTTTGTAACAACAATTCGCAGTTTTGTGGCCTATGTTCTTGCAGCAGTGACAAACAAGGAATGTCTTGCTTGAGGTAGACCTCTTGGTCTTATTCTTCTTCTTTCCTTGGTTGATCTTCTAAGATGAACAAAGTTCGCTCACACAAGAATTATCCAAAATACTTTGAATATATCACAGTAACCCATGAAGGACTGTAAATAATATATGAATATATAAAATATGAATAGATAAGATGATTTACAATTGAGAATGAGGGCTCGTTTATATACCAACGCAGGGGTGCCCTTAACCAATAGTCATGTCATTTGAGACATGTCCTTTCATTATTAATAGTAATTATTTATTAATTAATTATGATGTTATGAATATCTATTTATATGTATATTTATGTTCATAATATTGCCTTCCCCTTAAAAATGCTTTGTCCTCAAAGCATACTTTATGGAAGACTTATCTCTTGCTCTAGCTTGTAATTATTGTCTCATGCTTCTTCATTATTGAGTTAGTAATCGTTGAGGACCTGAGACGATGGGATCTTCTAAGCACTGAGCAGAACTGTTGAATTGTAAAGGAGACTGCCCATCCTAATTCGATCTTCTGCGAATTTGGGTTTTTATAGGGTTCTTGGAAAGAACTTGATACATTTCTACTCCCATGATCGCTTCTATTTTGACCCTTACTTGTAGTGGAAGTAATATTCTTCGACATAGAGGGTATTTGTTTCTGTTGATACATTGATTGGCTGAAGTATCGATTTTTTTGATTAGGATGTCGATAAGGAATCCTTGTAACTTGATCTTTATTTCTTATACTTGCATCTTTTTCTTGATTAACTTTTGGATTTGAATCTTCTTCATATATATGGCTTGTTTGAACCTCGAAATTTGAAAAAAAATTTACATCAGCTAGATTTGCATCATTTTGAGTTGTAAGGTCGATTGGTTCTGTCATCGTTTCCTTATCGACTAATGATGTTTTGCGATCTAGTTTTTCTTGTAAAGTCTTCTTATCATGCTTAAGTCTTTTGATTTGTTCTAGTAAATTTTGATTAAGGTTCCTTAGGCAAGAGCTTTCTTCCTCTTCTTCGGTTAATTTTTCTTTGAGACCTTGATTTTCTTGTTCCAACTTCTGAAAACATCGCTTCTTCTCCTTGGACTTCATGATTTTTGCAAGTAGTTTCTGACTATGATTTCTTAGGCGAGAAATCTCTTCGTCTTTTTCAATGATGATTTTGTCACATTCTTTATGTCGATATTGAAACTTTTGTATTGACTTCTGGTTATCTTGAAGGATCACTTATGATATGTCCTTCAGGTCTTCTGATGATGGAGCTTCTGAAATTGACTTCATTGTAACGTCCTGTAATGTGATTTTCTTCTTCTTATAAGAAAATGTCAAAAACTTTCTCCTTGTGTTGAAAATAAAAGTACCCAATGTATCTACCCAAGTTGACCCTAGAATTATATCAACATTGTCTTCATAGATTGATACGACATTGAATTGAGCTATGAATTTGTAATCGCCCATAGATAGTTGTAGGTTCTTAATGTCATATTTCTCATCGGAAAGACACATGTCATTTTCAATTATATTTGGCTCTAAAACCATTAATTGGTTTGTCAGGTCAACGTTAATGTGATTTTTCCTAGCGGTCAGGCAAATAGCGATGTTCATATTCTTTCCCTGAATAATCCCATTAACTTTTAATAGGGGATCTGTTGACCGCCTATTCAACTCGGGGGTCAACTCCATGTACCATGAAGATATGCATCATCAGATGCAAACAAGTCAAAGACTATTTGGTTCTATAGGGCATTTTTTGCTCCAGCACACAGTTTTGTAAGCAGGATTTCCGCACCCCTGCGTGGGTTAATAATGTAATAGGTCTGCATGGATCATAGTTAGGTCAGTTACCTTAGGATTTCTTCATTAGGAGAGTTCCTTTCGCTGAGTGTTTTTTATCCTCAGGTTATTAATTTGGCCTTACTAGCCTTATTAATTTCCCTTGAGTTTTTCACTCCCACCAGCAATAAATCCTCCAAAGTGGTGAAAAGCATTCTAATGAAGTCATCCTCTGGTAGCTAGTGTGTAGGAATGAAGTAAATGATCATGTAAGACAGCACAAAAAGTTTCATGATTTTAAGTAGAGTCTAGATAGGTTTTTTTTTAATTGATTAAAATTTCCTAAGGCTAGAAATTTAATTAATTAATTAATTCTGATGAAAAATTGTAAAAACTAGGTCCCTGGGCTTTTGATGGGGGTATTTGTACTCAAAAGAAATGGAATGAGACCCCCTACATCCTTGGACCAAGTTTCAACTCAGTTGGGCAAGTTTTGTTAGGGTTTTGTCAACTTAGGAGTCTTAGTCAGATAAAAGCAATTTTAATAGCTAAACACAACACATGGGAAAATGTCAATTTTGTAATAAATGATCAAATAAGGTAAAGTAAAGGTGACAAATGGTTGAGAGAGACTCCGTAACCTACCCAACCCCCTTTTCCTAACCTTTACCCACTTCCTAACTCACTCATTAATTAAAACTCCTTGACATTTGCGCCCCATTGGGGAAATGCGCCCCCTTTCCCACGTGAGTACTTAGTAACTCATTTAATTATGAGTTATGGGCCCCTCCTCATGAGGTGCGCCCCTCCTTGCCTCTACAAGTCATCCAAGAGTGTGTCACTCACACTCCTCCCACACACCCTCACTAAAGCTCACGCTTTCCCTTTTGAAGCTCACGCTCCTCTTGGCAAGTTGGGCCCTTCACTTGGAGAAAAGTGGAAACATCCACTAAAAAGTGGAAATTTGCTTTCAAGGAAAGTGTGGGCCTTCCTCTTGGCCAATGTGCCTCTCCTCACATGCCACTTCACCTCATAACTCACCAAACCTTCCATTCTCCTCTCTAACCTAAAAGCCATGTGCCACCTTTCATGGTGCCCTTGTGCCTCCATGAAAAGACTTTCACCTGGCAAAGCCCTACAAAGACAAACAGATTCTCCCTCCAAGGGTCCACAAGTCACACATATCATGCCAAGTAAGACATATCTAATAAAAGAACCACCCAAACATGTGCATCAAATCCCCCCTTTTCAAAATAAACAAATGCTCAAAGACCTTATACAACCTGTCAAATTTAAATATGGGAGGGTTGTCATGGTGACCTATTGGGTAGATCATTCCCCAAGTCAAGGAGTGTTTCCCAAGGAGACCATTTCTAAGTCATGTAAGAGAGTGTGAAATGGATGGGGGTGTAACTTTTTGGCATGGGGTTTCTTGACATACAAGGGCTCATATTGTCTCATTTATGGGCGCCTTTGTTGAGGGTGCGCTTGCTCTTGAGTTACCAACTATTTGTGTGCCACCTTTTTCCAAACCCCTTTTTGCCATCTTTCCAATCCTTGCTTTCATTTATAATTTGCAAATTCGAGGGTCCCCCTTTTAGGGTTTCCAAGCTTTAGCATTAATTTGGGATCAGGGCGAGCACTGAGTAAGTAGAGCTCAAGTTGGACCAGCTTTTGATGGTCCTTATTTGTTGTGTTCACTTTCTTTTCAACATTAGTTTCTTATTCTTTTATAGCAACTGCTATCTTCCTCCGGGCCATCATCCCCTCTTCCCATGAAAGGAGGTACAAGCCCTTCTTGGGTCAGTAATGCCCAAAAACACAAAAGACAAGGACATGAAGGGAAATGAGTGTGGAAAATGATAAGTATGGATGGGAGTGGTACAATGACTCTTCAAGGAGACCCCCCAATGGCAACCCTATCCCCGAGGTTGACCCACTTGTTACAACAACAAGCCAACCACCAAGGTGAAATGAGGCAAAAGGCATAATTTCCAAGCAAACATTTTCAAAATCAAGAAAGGACCTTTTGCAACATGTTCAACTGCTTCATTTATTAGAATGACACTTACCACAACACCGGACTTGTTACCTCATGGAGCAAGACCTGTTGTCCTCCGTGAGCCAAGCTGGGTGTGGTGGATATTGCTGCCATCGATCGGATGGTGATGTGTGGTGAGTGAAGGGCTCTGCTTGTTGATCTGCCTCTCAGTACTCCATGTCTACAACTTGCGGGCCTCGAGACATCATCTCCTTAGTTATCTCTAGAAATGGGAGATATCACCCCTGATTCCTCCCTGAGCTTCAGTTGCCTCACGGAAATACACCAAATCATCAGCGACCAGCACATAAAAGTAAGGGGTCGAAGGGCAACTCTACCAAATAAACAGTGAAACATAATTGTATCTGACAGTGAGATATTAGCATAGACAGATGCAAATGCATGTGTAAATAAAGCGTTCACCATGGGCACACAATGAGAGCCAAATCCAAGACACTGAAGAGTTTTTGTAATAAAGCTCTAGTCTATTCCATCATTGGTTGGCATCTTGGCATATATTTGATCTGCATAACTCATGGTTATACTCAGCATATTAACAGCTTTGAGATATTGATCATTGACTGCATTGCAATTGAATAGAATTCAATATCCAGAGACGATTGGTCCTCTTTCACATAATAATGCTACTACCATTAAACCTCATTGGAAAGAAAACAAGTTCGGTGAGACGAACAAAGTTCGCTCACAC
>ML777186.1:1245999-1259182 GCA_009831015.1 Picea engelmannii
TTATTAATTAGTTATTATGTTATGAATATTGAATATCTATTTATATGTATATTTATGTTCATAACATTGCCTTCCCCTTAAAAATGCTTTGTCCTCAAAGCATACTTTATGGAAGACTTATCTATTGCTCTAGCTTGTAACTACTATCGCATGCTTCTTCATTATTGACTTAGTAATTGTTGAAGACCTGAGACGATAGGATCTTTTAAGTGTTGAGCATAACTGTCGCATTGTAAAGGAGTCTGCCCATCCCAATTCGATCTTCGGCATGGGGAGTTTATAGGGTTCTTGGAAAGAACTTGATGTGTTTCGACTCCCATGATAACTTCTATTTTGAGCATCACTTGTAGTTGAAGTAATATTCTTTGACATACTGGTCATTTGTTTCTGTTGATACAAGGATGGGCTAAAGTATCGATTTTTGTGATTAGGGTGTTGATAAGGCATCCTTGCAACTTGATCCTTACTTCGTATACTTATAGCTTTTTGTTGATTAAATTTTGGAATTGAGTCTTCTTGATATCTCTGGCTTGTTTGTACCTCGACATTTGAAAACTTCTTTACATCAGCTGGATTTGCCTCCTTTTGAGTTGTAATGTTGATTGGATCTGTCATTGTTTCCTTATCGACTAATGATGTTTTGAGATCTAGCTTTTCTGGTAAAGTCTTCTTATCATGCTTCAACTTTTTAATTTGTGTTAATAAATCTTGATTATGAACCCGTAGGCGTGAAAGTTCTTCTTTATCTTCTGATTTGCTGACTTTATTTATAATATTTCCATTCTCGAGCTTTTCATCTTTCATCTTTTTAATTTCTTCAAGCAGATTTTGATTAAGATTTTTCAAACGAGAAGCTTTTTCATCCTTTCCTGATAATTTCTTCCCAAGATCTTGATTCTCTTGCTCCAACTCCTAGACACATTGTTTTGTATCCCTTGATTTCTTAATTTGAGTAAGTAGTTTTTCACTATGATTTTTTAAGCGAGATATTTCTTGGTTTTTATTAGCAATAACTTCAGCATATTCTTTTTCGTTCTTTGATATCGAGTTCTAATTATCTGGAAGGATCACCTTCGAGATATCTTTAAAGTCCTTTGATGAAGGTGTTATCGATTTTGATCTTATAGTAGTGTCTTGAAGAGTCATCATCTTCTCTTTATAGGGAAAAGTCACAAAAAAAAATTCCATGTTTAAAATGAAGGTTTATAGTTTTGTTAACCAATGTAACCCGAGAATGATGTCAATCTCTTCTTGAAACATAGTTGTAACATTGAATTGAGATATGTATTCATAATCATCAATTGTTACTTGCAAGTTTTTAATTTCATATTGTCTTTTGCAAAAAATATTTGTCTTTTCACTTATGTTATGCTCCAAAATAAATAATTGATTCGCCAAATTAATATTAATAGAATTCTCATCCTGGGTCATGCTGATAACGATGTTAACCTCGTTTCCTTGAATAATCCATTTTAATGTAAATAATCCGTAAGTTGAAATGCGACATCCTTCATAAGAAAATCTTCCTTTCGTCATTTCGTAAGAAAATCTTCCTTTCGTCATTTTAGAATTGTCGATTTTGGTTTCGTCCATAATTTACAAATAGATATTTCCTGATTTAAGAAGCTTATATACCTTCCTTTTTTTGGTATGGACTATAAAAGTACTTTAATATCCTTCTTTATAACTTATTGGACCTTTTAATTAACTTGGAAAAGGACCATTATATATATATATATATATATATATATATATATCACTCTCTTTTTCTTTTCTTTTTTTCTTTTTTTTTCAATGGGTTATTTAATAATCTTCACACTTTTTCAACCTTCTTAATATAATATAATAATATATTACCTTTATAAAAATTACTCAATGGCTTTGAAAATAAAAATCCTCCAGTACCCCCTAGGTTATGATTAAATAAGCATTTCCTTTTAATAACCTTTTTTGGAATTGGTCCTTTTTTAATTTCTTTAATAAAGTATATATATTTTTTATTACTTACACTTTTTTAAAAGAATACTTTTTTAAAAAATTGAATGATTTATAAATTTATTTATTTTTTTAAACAAGGCTTTTGAAATCGTACGACCGTACGAATTTACTAATTAGTAGGGATGGGGGACGGGTTGAGTCGTGCGCAGGGTTTGTCGGGGAAGATGGTGACGAGATTTTGTTGGGGAGTGTGTATGGAGTGTGAGCGGGGGGGTCTGCGAGTGTTAGAGGGGACGCGGATGTGTGTGGGGACGGGGAGGGATGGGGTTACGAGGTTTAGGAGGGACGAGAGGGGACGCAGATGTGTGTGGGGACGGGGAGGGATGGGGTTACGGGTTTTAGGAGGGACGAGAGGGGACGCGGATCGGGGGTAGGGGACAGGACTGCGGGGGAATGGTGAGGGGGGGAGCACGGGTAGCGGATGGGAGGAAGGGGTTACGGGCTAGGGGAAATATGGTGAGAGGGAAGTTTGGAAGGGGATGGGAAGGGACGGAAAGGGACAGGGTACGAGGTTACAGGGAGGGGAAATAAGGGAGAAGGATGTGGTTTAGGGAAGATTTGGGGGATGAGGAAAAGGGAGGGTTACGGGAAACGGGAAAAGGGAGAGGGGGAATGGGGGAGGGTTACAGGGAGTGTGTGGGTGTGAGCCGGAGGGGTTTTTTTCTTTATTATTATTATTTTTTTTATTTTAATCTGGTTCTTGTTCAGATTTTCTTCAACCTTGTAATGGAATTTTTTTTTTTTTTATTACAGAACTTCTGATATATAATATATATATTTTTTATTTCTTGGCAATAGAATAGCTCTTCCTTCAATAGATACTTGAAATTTTAATGGTCAAAGACCAGGGGATCAGAGAAACTCTGATGAAGTATGGTTGGCCAAAAGCCGGTTCAGACAAGGTCTGATAAGGAGACTGGCCAAAGGCCGAGATCAGAAAAACGAAGCTCTAATACCAAATGAGACGAACAAAGTTCACTCACACAAGAATTATCCAAAATACTTGGAATATAACATGATAATCCATGTAGGAATAATGTATAAAATATGAATAGATGAGATAAGATAATAAGATGATTTACAATTGAGAATGAGGGCTCGTTTATAAACCCACGCAGGGGTGCCCTTAGCCAATAGTCATGTCCTTAGAGACATTCCCTTTCATTATTAATAATTATTATTTATTAATTAGTTATTATGTTATGAATATCGAATATATATTTATATGTATATTTATGTTCATAACATTCAGCACAGTAGAGATCCCAAAAAAAATGAAGCCTTGAAACACAAAGCAACTGAAAATTAAGTTTTCGAGGATCAACAACTATTAAAGGGTCCAAATGAGGCATAAATTATAATTCATGGCCCTACAAAGCATAATTTCTCCTCAAAATAAACATCTAGAAGAAAGATTCTAACTGCAAACATCTAAGCTCCTTGTCAAACCCTCATACAAACTATGGAAGTGCTTGCCAACCACCACAACAAGAGAGAAATAGCACCCCCGGACTCCAAAAAAATCCTTGCACCATGACAACAGTCTCAGTTAAAAACAAGCACGAAATCCTCCATATGTTGAAGTTTGAGTAGCTTCGGAAGATATTCTTATTGTATTAATATTGTATTAGACCAAGTCAAAACCCTAAAGAATAATATTATGTTATATTTATAAAAGTCGACCCTATTGTGCCCTTGTAAACGTCAATTGTAAATTAGAAAGGGTAAAGTATACAAGTCGGCCGTGACCTAATTAAAGGGTGGCTCAACTTGTATTTATAAGAGGCTAGGCGCCTCATTTGAAGAACACACAACACAAGCTTTCTCACACAAGAAAATTGTACAAGTCTGAGAAGGAGACACAGCTACAGAGTAAGGTTGTTCTGGTGAAGGGTTTTGGTTATCTCTTGGAGGACTATCTTGGTCTATTGGTGCGCTACCCTATTCTGGTTAGGGTTTCTGGTCTAACTTATGTTTATCTTCTGTTTGGTGAGATATCCCTTGAGAGAGACATTGTTCTTGTTGACGAATCTATATTGAAGAATCTTTGTTGGGTTTTCTCCCCCAAGAGGGTTTCCCAGGATAAATCTTGTGTACATTGTGGATGTCTTTCTTTTAGTGATCTTTATGCATGCAGTTATTGATTTAATGGTTTAAAGTTAATGAATACTGAATACACTTAATTGCTTAAGCGAAATTTGAACACCATAAACACCAAGACTTCCAATTGTACAACCAGCACAATGAAGGGAAAAGACTTCCAGTCATAAGACCAGCACTATGAAATGTTTTTAAACCCTTTAATCAAGACAAATGGCAGCTTTTAACCAGTTACCCTATCTCTGAAATGCCACCACCACGGAGACTAGAAACCTAAATATTTTGTCAAATCATAATCAAAGTAGTCTCCATGAAAGTGAATATGTGTTACAATCCGATGTCTAAAAATAAACGCATCAACAAATCCCTTTGAGCATCACCTGATGCAATGAGTGCTAAGTGGACTATACAAACTCATGAATATGCAGTTAATCCCAAAAAAATGATATTTCTTAATTTTGGACTATGGAAGCCCCTCACATTCTTAATTGAAGAGAATGGAGCTTTGATTGAATAGATCATAGGGCACAATATTTGCTAAGGTTTTTCACATGGGGTATTGAATTAAGTGAGCTTGACTATGGAGAAAAACTCCATGGATAAGCGCACTTGAGTCAGAGGAGTCTTGCGAAGGGTGGCCTCCCTGGGAAGTCCAAGTTACCAGATGCAAGTCCCAAAAGTGATGATTGATGTTATGAGATTCACTTCACTTGTTTCAATCCCACTTCTTCACCCCTATAAACATCCCCTGGTGCAATGTGTGCTAAGTGGACTATTCAAACTCCTGAGAAATTGGTCATTAGTAAATGGCATTCATGGCATATGAGTCATAGATGAATGACTTCAAATACGCAGTTAATCCCAAAAAAACGGTATTTCATAATGTTGGACTGTGGAAGCCCCCCACATTCTTAAATCCAACAAAAATCGTTGTAAACAATTGCCAAAGACACCATGACACAACTACAGCATTTTACAGAATACAAAACTCAGAAATTGTCTAACAGTAAAATTAAATGTTTTATTCAAATGATTATGGCACAACATGCCCGGCAATAAAAGCCTGGACTGAAACTGGATGCTCCATGACATCAAGCATGTATATTTGTCCCTTAGTAACAGATAAAAAATGATGCAACACTGCACCACAATCGCAGCCGTAAAATCTCCAAAGATAAACTAACGAGGAACCCCTTACAAATTGAACCAGCCCGGCCTCCTAAATAAAAAGACACAAAAATTATGTTGCTGGTGTGGGAATTTAAAATATCAACACAATACAAGGGTTCTGCTTTCTGAGATTCTGGCATTTAAAATGAAGTGATAGGTTCACAGTTCACCTGTAGAGAGCTATTAAGATAGTGTGAATGATGACTACTACACACTAGGCGTACCAATGAAATATTGAAACGTTACAAGGACCTAAATACTAGAGATTGAAAAATTCATGAGAAGAAAGAACACTCCTTGGAGCATGCCTTCAAAGGCAAGGAAAACATTGATTATTTTAATGAACACTGCCCTTGCAGAGGAAAGATTTATAACACTTTTTAAGGAGTGCACAACTGTATTCATAAATATTTATCCAAGGCTAAATTTTACACTGTTTTTCCAGATGTTGCTAACAGAGTCCATGTCTCAGATATAAACTCAGAAGTCATATCAAAATTATTCAAAAAACTTGAAATGCAATACTCAGAAATGTTCAATAAATTTAAAAATTACAGGTGCAAAAAATGTACCCAAGAAAGGCCAGAAAGCGTTTAAATTCGGAGCTGTATATATGTATTGACTGCTCAACAAGTGAAAGAAGATCATCCTTGGACCTAGTTACAAAAAACAGAGGGAGAACATGAAAATTAATATCACAGTGATATCATTTCATATTCCAAGCCAAATAAGCCACCACAAAAGATTGAAGTGCTGCATTCTTAAAGAAATCAGTCAACAATAAGATATATCTGAGCCAAGAATGAATATATGCACCTTTAGAAAACAAACACTGAGATTGATAGTAATAACTCCCTAACACAAATCATGGAAAAAGATAAAAAGAAACTATTACAGCTTGATTTCATCAAAATGTCTCCACCACAGCTTCAAAAATATTTGAATGGCAATCGCCATACTGGTAAGTTGGTAAAGAGGAGGTCCATATCGTTGTCTTTGCTCTTCCATTGGCCTGAGACGCCATAAAAGATTATCAATTACCCAAAGGAAATACGGAATAAGTGAATCCACAATTGTGTGTAGCATTCCTAGAAAGAAAATCCCAGAGTTTGCACCATTAAATAGACTCAAGTTAGTCATATGTGAGAAAGGATATGTTGTATTTGTATCTAGATAAAGATAAGATAATTTTATAAATATCAAAAATGATCGAAAAAAAGGTTAAAGGGACTAGAAAATCCAGCCAGTCAACATAGGACTATAGAGTGCCAAGGTCACTTGTAAACGCTAAAGTAAGAAAAGATATAGACCACTTAGTAACAGAGTTTCTGGGTAAACAGCGTGCAAAGCTTGTTATTCCAATTTCCAATACATTTCACTTGAATCTTCAACCATCATCAGGGAGCACTTTCTGATAGATAGAGTGGTCACTTACCCATGGTGGTCATTTATCTGCCGCACAAAGTCCAACAATACCTGCACATTTTTCAAAAATTACAGCTTGAATTTTTGCCAATTATCTACCTTATACATCATCTTTAAACTAGCCCTAGCCAGTAGAATCCAGAGATTCCCTTTTTATCAGACTGAACTACACTGGGCAATAAAAATCACAACAAAAAATCATAGTTATAGAAATTTCATGAAATTATTTAAGTCGTTTGTTTCCTTGACAAGTCCTCTCCTTTGAAATCGTCTATAGATAAGAGAAAAATGCTTTAAAACTTCAAGGACAAAAGGGTACCAAGCAAGTTAATTCCTTATACGACTGAATTCAAAATCTTTTGGAAAAGATCACTGCTCTAGCTTCCACCATGCCAACATATTGCACTAAGACTTTGCGCAGTGAATTAATACAGTATAAAATAATCATTCAACTTGAAATTGTATACAAACTAGAAGTCACAACATGAGGAAATGACTTCATTCTTTAAAACTGAGTTGGCAGCTACAACGAGAAATAAGTAAAGGATCAAATTCATGGTTTCTTGGACAAAACTACTTTGCAAAGTCCTACAGGCATTCACCAGAGAAAACTCGGGAAACAACATCTGACGAATCTGCAAAGAATGGCCAGAGTGTTGGTATCTGGAGCTATTAGGGTTTAGGTTGTTCCTTATCAGGAAAATGTTCCATAGTGATAAAACTCAGGATCGAGAACCAATACGGAGTGGATGCTTTTAAGTGAGAGACCTGTGGGCGATTATTCTCTGCAACAGCATAAAGTGAAAGATACTGGAACCAAAATGTGAAAGTAGTCATCCCATCCAACAATTACTTTTCCTTTGTAATTGAAAGTTGATCAATTTATGGCTGCATCCCGCATTTGATTGCAGAACATTATCTATTATAGCCAAAAAAATTGCATAGCATCATGCTTACATGTAGAAATAGATGGCTATATGTGAAAGCATAGAGGTAAAATCAGGTAGTTGCTTAAAGGACAGGTTGATTAACTATGGTTGACAATAATTATGATTCAGAGTAACGATGTACAAAGAACTATAGTAAATGAACTATTAAGAGAAGTCACACCATAGTAAATGAGTTTTTAACAGAATCCACATGAGTCTATAAAGGCACTAATCATACAGACACCAGCCTCCATGTCAGTTGGGACCCATTGGGGTGTTACTTAAAACGTTGATCACTCGAATAAGGGGTGTTAGACAGCTCGACATCAAAAGGGATCATGTCCAAGGCAAGAATAGTATATATACTCCTTCGTGTTCTAATTTTATTATCATCCTCGACTTTCTGACATGAATGAGCACTTCTTCTGCCATACTTTGGTCTTTGAGCTTCATAAGCAGGAGCTTTAAACCTCCTCTAATAGTACTGCACTGCATTCATGCTGACATTTTTTTGGCTATATTGTGTACATGCTAATGTATCATGGAATAAAAAGGTAAACCCCCATTTTCGGAGCAGCAACTTGCCTTTTGTAGCATTTGTGAGCATTTACTTAGGCTGGCATATTTTTACATAGTTGTGACCTGCATTTATTGCAACATGAAGCTATGGCAGATTTTGGCGCATTACTAAAGGCAGCTTGTACTTCTTGAGGAGTGACTTGCAATTAATGCAAGTGACCTGCATATCAATGGTAATTATGGGTAAAAACCTGCATTTGTAGCAAAATTTATCAGTAGTGAACTGCATTAATGAGGGTGCCTTGTATTAAATGCAGAGTTTGGATGCCTCTACATCTATTACATTGGAATTAGATTTCCCTTTCTGCATTTGGGCAGCAGCCTACTGTTGCCACCTAATACACACCTCGGGTCACGTGGAAGAAATCTTCAATCCACTGGGTGTGTCCTTGGGGGGAAGTCTCGAGTCGAGATACTGTCACTCAACACTCGAATCCTCCATCTAGGCCAACTCCTAGTGAAGCCAAGGGGGATGGTCCCTAAGAAAATAACTAAGGCTAAGTAAGTTAAGTACAAAAGGAAATCTAAGAGTTTGAATATGAGACAAAAGCAAAAGCAACTATTCTAGCAGCATATATGACATACAATAGAATTTGCTTATGATATAGATATAAGACAAGTAAAGCATTTTACCATAAATGATATATACTAAAAGCAAATGCTAGTATTTGAAATGAAATGGCAATAAGCAAAAGCAAATATAGACATGTGCCAATAATATAAAAGTTGTTGCAAGAGTAATGTTGCTGTAGGACGATGTGTTGCAATGCTTTTGACAATTTTATTATTAAGATGAGTTCTTAAGTTCGTGGGTTTATTGTGAAGCGGCTTGATGAATGGCAAGACCACTTATAAGTGTAAAGTATGTGCAAGTGATGGCAATAAAAGAAATCTAATCTAAAGTTTGGCCCTTTACAGGTTATCCCTCAATTGGGTACAAAGAACAATGTCGAAAGTCCAACAAGGAGAGAACAAATCTCATTAGAGAGTATCTCCTTGACTTCACACGCAAGTTCAATGTAGGATCCAATCAAACAATATCAACTATAGGATTGTCCTAGTAAACTACTCCACACTAATCAGGGCCCGTTCTAATGGAGTCCACACCTCAGATCAAGCAAAAGCTCGCAAAGGGGGGCTAGAGCAAAGGGGGGCTAGAGCAATACTAGGGCTATTGAGGGGATGGTTTATTTTCCAACTTTGAAATTGCAGAAATGAAATTGCAAGAATGAAAATCTAAGCTATTTTAATCTAGAAAATGAAACTACTCTAATGTTTTGCGATGTTGTGATTATTTTTATGATTTATTTTATTTTCTTAAATTAGCACAATGAAAAGCATATGGGAAGCACCATGAAAATGAGACAAAGACACAGATCCCCCCAAGTGGGATTGAAATGGGCGTTGGGTAGCCCATTGATTTTATTTATGATTACAATCTCTCTTTTTGGGAATGCTTGTGATCCTTATAGAGTCCAGATCAACAAGCTTATAAGTTTTTTAGTGTAGAGAAACGATGTACTATCAGGCTGCTAAATCTGGTCTGTCTTTGACCAGAATTTAGCTCTAAGTTTGACTTTCAAAAACTGCCATTTGCTGTCTTTTAGAACAGCAAACAGTTAGGTAACTTTCTGCTGATAATTTATGTGGTTAAGTGTCCTTTTGAGGTGCCCTTGCAAGTGTTTTCATACCCCAATGTTAGCACATGCAATATACTCAAAACAAATAACACTCCTTTTGATCTTTACAACTCTAACAAGTTGATCTATACTCTAAGCATGCATGAAATGAACACGGGTATTTTTGGTCAACATGACCCTGAATAAAACCCCCCCAAGGAAAACCAGTTTAGAATGAAAGTATATATAATGATGATTTTAAGAAGTGAATACAACAAGTAAGCTAATACAATGGAACCTAATACAATAGAAACTCCTCACGAGAAGCTTTGGAGTTCCAAGAAGAGGGATGCGCCCATACTTAGTGTGCCCTCTTCCTTTGTTTCTCTATCCACTGAAGTGATGCGCCCTCCTTAAGTGATGCGCCCTCCTTTCTCTTTGACCCAATGAAGAATCCCTTCCACACAAATCTACCCTTGTGTGTCTCCTTCAAGATGAGCCAAACAGATCTGAAATAGCACAAGTCCCTCTATTACCTGCTAGTGGTGCGCCTTCCTCCACATGTGCACCCTCCTCCAAGCAATATTGATCACCATAAAATAAATAGGCCCTAAGTTGTCATAGCTCCTCCATGGATGTAGGCACCCAAGCTCTCCTCTCCTAATGCTTCCATTCTCATCCTCTTTCCCTTCTCCAAACTCTCTTGGTGAACATACAAGTGAATGAGCCTCCATTTGCCCTATGCGCCCTCTTTATAGAATTCATAAGGAAACCTAGAAATGGATGGATGAGATCATCCCATCCCATTTCGAATCAAAGGTTGAGATCTTCCAAAAAGAATCTCAACTCAAAACCCACTTTGGCTTAGTTTCTTTAGTTCTCTTTATGTCCCTCAATTCACCCACAAAGTGAATTAATAGTCACTATTCACTTAAGTGAAAAATTTCACCCTTTTGACTTAGGAAAATGTCAAAATGAAATTAGACAAAGTATAAGGCACAATGAATCAAATATTTCCCTCTTATGGTTAGAGACCCACAACCACAAGGGGACCACTTTCCAAGGTACCCAAATCTCAACACTCCCTCTTACCGAGGAAAGTGTCATTCACCCCCAATCTCATCCCTATAGTGGACATGGTTGCCTACTGGCAAACACTCGGTGAGCATGGTTGTACCATGATCATCAAAAGTGGTCTCTGACACAGATTTGCTCAACTTGCTTGATATATAAATGGAAGTGCATCTCCACCTATCCAAGATCAACTAGATATTGGCATCACACCAAAGATCTCAACCTTGGTCTCCCACCAAGGATTTCTACCTCATGGCATATCGCCAACGGTCACTATTCTTGGCATCTCACCAAGAGTCACTCTCTTGGCATCTCACCAAGAGTCACTCCCTCTTGGTATCTCACCAAGAGTATCTGGATCTTGGAATCTCACCAAGATCCTCAACTTGGCCTCTCACCAAGTGACTTCTACCTGAAGTCGAACCTGAACCTGATCTGCCCATCTTTTTAGCCAAGTGAGGCTCAAGCCTCTGTGGTGCCCTGTTGCTCCTCCTCATCAATCTCTAATGCCCTGAAGCCCTTGCACCAACCCTCTGTCTCAGCAACTCTGAAACTGAAGTTGTCCCGGGTGGACTAGTCACCCCTGAAGATGTGTTCACAAAACCTAAGTCTGAGCTCCCTCTGAATCACTACTATGAATCAATAGGTCCTCCTCAACTCTATCTCCCCACCTGACGTTGGATGGTGCACCAACTGAACAACAACTGACGAACGCACACTCCCTCTCATATTGAGCAATGAACTCAGTTTCCTCAGTTGTCGCTGCAGAATCATCTTGCCGCTTCTTCTTCTTCTTCTTCTTTGGACATTGTCCTGCATAGTGACCCATCTCTCCACAAGCAAAGCATCTCACTGTGCTCATGTCTCTCTCTTGCCCACCGCCACTTCGTTGTGGTTTGGCCCCTCCCTTGGGACCCTGTTTAGCACCTCTGTCGGTTTTCTTCTTGCCCTTAGTCCACAGAGCAAGGTCCTCATCACCCTCTATAATCTGTAGTTGTCCTAAGGACTTTGAGGTGAGTCTCGTCTCCTCCTGTACAAAATCATCTCAAAGTCTCTCCCATGTAGGCATAGCCTCTCGAGAAACAAGGCCTCGAACAAATGGACCCCATGGTTTGGAAAAGTTGTTTAAAGTTGTCCTCACCATAAAGCCTGGGTCCACTATCTCTCCGACGGCTGCAGGCTCATCTCTGATCTCAGTGAATCTGCCAAGGAATGATGTAACCAACTCAAAATCGAGCATCTTAATGCTCCTAAGCCTGCCCTACAGAACCATCTTCTGGTTCTGATTTGAACTCTGGTAAAGCTTGCATAAAGAATCCCATATCTCAAATGCGTACTCTTTACCAGTCAAATGTGGAATGACATGGTCTCTCACCCCATCACAAATAGTCCTTTTCGCCTTGTTGTTCCTCTCCCTGAACTCTACCACCAACACGGGAGCAGTGACAGGAGGAACAACAACGAGAGTATGAACTATATCCCATAGTTCAAGATCCTCTAAGGAAAAAGTGATCCTGGTCTTCCAAGGGGACCAGTTGCTAGCTCCGTCTAGCCTATCCTAGTATCCTCAACCCGCATCTGGGACACCGACATGGTTGTCCAATAAAGCTCACACTGATGCTAAAAACTGCACAAGAACACTGCCTCACTCCTATCAACACAGGTGTTAAAAGAGGCAGTATCACCACAACCTCACTCCTAGCAAATAGGTGTGAAAACAGGTTGTCAAAAATCAGCCTCACTCCTGTCCACGCAGGTGTCATAAGAGGTTGTTCAAATCAGCCTCACTCCTATACAAATAGGTGTGAAAAGAGGCTAAAAAACACGAGTCCAAAACAGTCCTACAAGCTGTCCAACAAATCTGCCCACAAGCTGTCCACAAATTCTGCCAACAAGCTGTCCAACAAATCTGCCCACAAGCTGTCCACAAATTCTGCCAACAAGCTGTCCACAAAATGTGCTAATAAGTTGTCCAAAAATCTGCCAACAAACTGTCCCAAAAATGCCCACTGTATGCTCCTAAAAATCAGCAAGTCCAGCCACCAAGGGCTCTGATACCATGTAGAGAAATGAGCTACTATCAGGCTGCTAAATCTGGTCTGTCTTTGACCAGAATTTAGCTCTAAGTTTGACTTTCCAAAACTATCATTTGCTGTCTTTTAGAACAGCAAACAGTTAGGTAACTTTCTGCTGATAATTTATGTGGTTAAGTGTCCTTTTGAGGTGCCCTTGCAAGTGTTTTCATACCCCAATGTTAGCACATGCAATATACTCAAAACAAATAACACT
>ML777186.1:1274439-1284520 GCA_009831015.1 Picea engelmannii
AAAATACAACAGGGGCTTAGATTGATCATCTTCATGCATACTCGACATGCCACGTCTAAAATTTTGAAAAGGTCGGGTTGTAAGCAAAAAACAGTTGTCAAAGGGTCCCGTAGGCACATTTATGAAGGAAACATGGCAAAAGAAGGTCTCTCCACGACATGCAAGGATAAATTCAATGGAAAAGATGAAGCAAACTTCATTCCAAACAAAACCCATGTCTCAGAATTATTTAGTCTGGAAGTTTTTACGTGAATTCAATAAACCTGGCTATGGAGGCAAATTAAAAAGCATATTAATGACTTTTTTCTAAGGGATTAAATATTTTTTTTAAATCACTTTATATTATAAAAATACCATCCCCTACACACTTTACCCATGGTCGCAAAAGACAAAAGAGAGGGGCATGGCAAAAGCTCTATTATCACACCTGTTTAAAAGGGGATCCCCCCCTTACACATGAAAAGGACAAAGGGTGAATATAATACTATCCAAGCATGACTGGACAATGATGTCATGCTCCACCACATTTATTTGTCTTATACGAAGAACCCAACCATCGACTTAAAAAAAAGTTGTGGAATTATCAAATGGTGAACTTTCTAATATAGTCGTGGGATACAATAAGGAAGTCATGGACTTGATTTCATTGAGCTGCCACATCAAAGGGAACCGCCAAACATGATCCCAGCCACCATTTTCAAAGAAGCTTCCATGCTAACGGTTGGCACATAACTAATCAAAGCCACCAATTACGAAAAAGTCATTGCAAATGGGAGCGTTAGTATTGAATCAAAGTGAGTCGTTTAGTCAGCCCTAGAGCTCAATTAATAAAGGGGCCCTCGCATTTAACCGCTTCCCAAACAAATGACTAAATCAAGCCGCCTTTCCAAGACAGTCGTGACACTCCCGATTATTAAAATCAATGCTCGATCAATTAAGTAATCAAATTAAACTGCCATCTCACAGAGCCGTGGGTAAAAAGTGGTGCGTAGAGCATTAAAAGTGCAGCAGTGAGCGATCCAAGTGACCCGTGAGTAAAGGAACGTTGGTTGTGTTAAGGGGCCAATCAAACTAGTTGTTGGTGCTTCAATAAAGCAAATCAATCTTCAAAGCTAGTTGTTATCTTTTTGGTCAAATTAGATCCTTCATAGATCATTTTTAATGTAAAAAAAACCATTATTTTAGTCAAATGACTTAGTCTCCACCCTCTTGTGGATGACAAGTCAAAGATTGGTTTAGTCTCCAACATGTGGATGACAAACCAGAAATAATATTTTAATGAGAGAGGGAGAACTAACCATTATAATGAAAACTATATAAGGCTAGCCCTGCCTCTCATTTTTGTCATTGAAACTTTGTGAGATCATAATGCCATTTTTCATAACTCAATTTTCTTGTGTCACTGTGGATTATATATTGTAATGCTTATTTCTCTTGGTCTTAGATATATTTAATTGTGATTTGACAGGAGTTCCTTAAGAAACTTGCAAGAAATAATCAATCAATCCATTGAGGGGCTACATAGTCACATGGAAGAAAGAAGATAGACCTTCGTCTCCTTACTTTCTTTGTGGAATCCAAGTATAATACACCCAAATTGTTAGACCAACTCCTTTGAGAGTAGCTTCAACCAAGTGGTCTATTATTACTTCGACCCTAGTTGATTGATTGTTTTGGAGACCATCTTGTAGAGGATCTCTCCTAGCAAATCCAAAGAGGAACCCATTTCTATTTGAATTTCTAGCATTGGGGGCGATAGTGCTTTCACTCCAAACCCAATTGACTAGAAATCCATCCGGGCCAATCTTAAGCTTGCGGGGTCATAATTGCACAAACTTAGAGACATCTTAAGGTAAGAGGTAAAGGTAAAAAAATCTCTCATTTTCTTCATCCATTAAATTTCAAAAATATTTTTCAATCATCTTTTATTAAAAAATACAAAAAAGATCATACCCTATCTTTGTTATTAATTTTTATCTCTTGTAAGCTAGTAGATCTTAGGGTTTTTTCCACTTGGAATTTTCACTACCCCAAGATACATTTGCCCTGGATGTTTTGAGTGTTATTGAATATATTTACAAGAGTTTTCTTGAGAAAAGGTGTGCAGATATGCGTTATAACAGCCAAGGAAATTTTCAGATCTACACTCTTCTTGGCCATAAAGAGGGTTCATATTGTAAATATCTTCTCCCTAAACCTCTCTATATTCATTTCAGATCTGTTTTACAAGTCTTCTATTCATTTTCTTGTCGTTATAGAGCAAAATTACAGCCATTGAAACAATTTTGGTGGTTGTCGCAAATTTTGGGTTTTGAGTCTTGACCCTAGAGGGATTTGAACCCCAATTCTGCAAAGGTAATTCTAAGTTTGCTGGAAATTAATTTTACAGCAGATTTGAAGGCTCTAGGGCTTAACAAACACTTATACTTAGCTGCCCTACCCTTCTTACCCACAGATCTAGTGCATTTTTGCACTTGTGGGAGGCCTCAAAGGGCCATTTTTCTTGTTGTTTTTTGCGTTTTATTCTGTTTTGCAGGTCTGAAATAACAGGGCAACGAGGAAAACTCTCATTTCCATCCTCTTCGATCAAGGTATTCACATACCAAATCATCTGAAAAGTGGTAAGAACGTTTACCCCTCTCTCTTGTACTTTATTTGATCATTTTTTTTTAAGATTGAGGATAAGCTAGCTTGTTGTTCGATCTCTTTATTTTCTGCAATATCTTTTATTTCAGCAAGCATAGAAACAATTAACTCCTAACTTCACCTAGTATACTTTGTTTAGGCACTGGTCTTGATATTCTTGTGGTGAAGTGTTGTTTAGCGGAAAGCCTCTTAGCGTAAGAGTTTGGCTTAAACAGGGAAAAGGATAAGTGTCATGGTGACATTGGGCACCTATCCCATATGTTGCTACCATAGCAGTCCAAGACCTTGTAGGACTGCCGGTTTGTGCGGTAACACATCTATGATATAGGACTCGCTCCCTTGGATCCACTTGTCCTTATTTAATTATTTATTTATCTTACTTTTTCTTTTCCCGTAAACTTATCTTATTTTAGTGTCTTTCTATAATTACCTTTACTTATTTTACCCCCTTCTTTTATTACCCAAATATTTGTTTTTAAGTATTTATTATGATCCCTTTATAATAATTATTTTACTTCTTTATTTATAATAATATGGGGCATGACATACTCTCCTCCTTCAAGGAACTTCGTCCCGAAGTTAACTTTGATTATGTTGTCCCAATTGTATCTTCCACATCACCCTCTGCTGAACTAGTATAAGGCCACTAGCCGCAGCAGGCATCAAAAGCTCCGAGGAAGCGCGAGAAACACTCTAGCAATTCTTCCCAACTTTCAAAACCAAGCTTAAAGCCTCTCGATCTATCATGGCTCTAAGGCACCAAACCTCATCTGCCCAAGCAGACATCTTAATCAATACTTACGTACACAGGTGATCTGGATCAATACTCACGTACACCAGTCATCTAGATCATTACTCACATACACCAATCATCTGGATCAATACTCACTGAACCAGGCATCTTGAAAGGTTGGACCAAAGGTACTCAACCCCAGCCATCAAAGTCCAATCCCACAACTCCACCGACAAGCAACACTCTAGCCGTTCTCTGGACTTCGGCATCTAGATCAATACTCACACCAATGATCTGGATCAATACTCACGTACACCAGTGATTTGGATCAATACTCATGCACACCACTCATCTGGATCAATACTCACGTACACCAATCATCTGGATCAATAGTCGATACACCAGGCATCTTGAAAGGCTGGACCAAAACTCCCTCCTTATACTCCCTCGAGTACACAGCCCCAGGCATCAAAGTCCAATGCCACAACTCCACCGAAAAGAAACACACTAGCCGTTGAAATATCCATGATCCAACGAATCTGGATATCTACTGTTGATCTAGTGTTTTGTCTCGCAGATCTGATACTCTGGGGGTTTCTAGATGCGTTTTATCTTCAGATCTGATACTCTGGGGGTTTCTGGATGCGTTTCAGTTATATGTTTGAGATGCTTTGTGATTGTCGCATGTGTGTCATACATTATGGTTTAAACAGTATATATATGATGCATGCAGAAATAAGGAACCACAACCTTCCAATAATATGTATTATGAGATTAAGCAGGAAAATACAATGATATACTGGAAATATAGAAAATAGTCCTCAGTTAGATCTCATGGATCGTCACTAGAATATAAGCAGATAACATAAAATACTTGTGATCGGAAGATGAAGGCAGATTTGATGCATGCACGGATAGATCGAAAAAAACGGTAGTTCTGGAGAAGCACGGTAACCGCTACAAACTGGAAAACTCGTCCTGAAGGATATAACCGTCGGAATGAGCTGGAAACTGTCTCAATAGGAGCACCCTAGCCTCTAGGTTGATCCTGGTGATTGTCAGATGGAAGATCTGTCCTCTGAAGCTACGGATCTCACCCCCTGGGGGTCTGTGCATCTCTTGGGCTCCCTGAGTGCGCCCTAATGATTCCACCAACGGAATCGGCTACTATATGTCTCAAAATGTGCACCCTGGCTAATGTTGAACTGGGTCGAAGGAGTTTCCTCGGATCTGATCTGAAACTTCGTCTAGAACCCCAACTGTCCTTCCTCAAGCGCTGTGCACTGTATGGTTGACTGTTGCGCCCTGAAGGATTCCACCGTCAGAATCTGATGACAGGTGGCTCAAACTATGCGCTCTGGTTGGATCTCAATTGGGTCGAAAGGGATCTGCAATACAAGCTCTGATCTCGTGCAGCTACACAAACCCTCTCTCTGACCTTGCGCCCTCACTAGCTGAGTTGCGCAACACTGCAAACTGGATACTCATGAATCGCATAGTGAAATACCTGGATGGTATCTCTAATAGGCTAGGGTATGTCTCTCAACACCGAAACCGATCAATGTTGGTGGTTTCCTCCAGAAATCCACAAAACAGAAGGTCAAATCTCCTCCTCCTCTGGGAACTCTTTCAACATCAAATCATAACATAGCATAATGAGGAATTAGGTTGAATTCCTCCCTTTATACTCTTCCCGATCTAATTCACCATTGACCTCACTTAAGCTAAGCGCTTTTCCTCCTAAGGTGAGTAATTAATTAATTAAGTCCCCCAACTTAACACCTTTTCAATCTATTTCTCTGTTGACTTAGGCTTAAGTGACATTTAATATGTTTTTGGCTTAATACATCGTTTTGCCACCAATTCTTTCTTATTTCTCCTCTCGTTCCCTGTTTGTGCCTGACTATAGTCTACGGGAACAAATAGACTACTAAGTCACTCCCTGTTGGCCTACTCTTGGGAACGGGACATTGTAGTCCTCCCTTCTCGAGATTGCTTGTCCTCAAGCAACATCAATCCTGGGTGCTGCAAAATATGCTCCCCCTCCCACGTGGCATCCTCCACTAGAAGTCCCCTCCATCTAACCAAGCACTCCCTGATGACCCTGCTCCTCAACCTGCGCTCTCTCTGCTCGAGCACCTCCTTTGGCACTAGCTCCAACTAGCCCTCCTCATCTAAGGGTGGCAACTCCTCTGAAGTGTTGATCTGTTGTCCCACTGCCTTTTTAAGGCAAGAAACGTGAAAGACGTTATGAATCTTGCTACCTTCTAGTAGCTCTAGCTCGTACGCCACCTCGCCTACCCTCCTGATGACTCTGTATGGTCCGTAAAATCTCGGCTTCAGTTTCTCTACTCCGCTCCTCTTTAAGGAGGACTGTCTGTATGGTTGTAACCGCAGAAAAACCAAGTCCCCTACCTCGAAACTACGCTCTACTCTCTGCCTGTCTGCATAGATCTTTTGTTGGTTTTGTGTTGCCTGCAAGTTTTCCTTCACATCCCACAGAATCCTCTGGCTCTCCTCCACCCAATCTTTGGCCCCCAAGACCCTGCTATCCCCAAATACAGTCTCCACAAAAGTGGGTGCATCGTATCCATACAATGCTCTAAATGGTGACATCCTTATAGACATATGGTGAGTCGTGTTGTAACAATACTCACCCATGTGCAACCACCTCACCCATGTGCGTTGTTGTTCTCCCACATAGTTCCTCAGATACCCCTCCACCCATTTGTTGACAATCTATGTTTGTCCATCTGTTTGTGGGTGGTAGCTTTTACTCGTGGCTAGCTTTGTGCCTATCAACCGAAAAAGCTCCTGCCAAAATGTGTTGATGAAGCACCCATCTCTATCACTGACTATCTGCCTAGGTAGGTCGTGTAACCTGAATACCTCTCTAAGAAACAACTCTACTACCTGTATGGCCTTGTAGTCCATGGGTATGACAAAGAAATGTGGAAATTTGGTCAGCCTGTCGACCACCACAAATATACAGTCCCTGCCCTGCACTCGAGGAAGGCCTGTAATGAAATCCATAGAAATGCTCTCCCATTTCTACTCTGGAATGGGTAGAGGTTGAAGTAACCCTGTTGGGTGTGTCTGCTCGGACTTGTTCTGCTAACAAGTCGTGCACTCCCGGATGTGCTTCAGTACATCATCCTTGAGACCCTTCCATGAGAATCTCTCCCTGAACTGCGTGTAAGTTTTGAAGTACCCCTGGTGCCCTGCTGCAGGTGAATCATGACACACCTTCAGAATCTTCCCCTTTAAGGTAGATTCTGGAACCAAGTAGATCCAGTTCTTGTAGAAAATGACGTCATCTAGTACCCGGTATCTATCATCAACCACCTATCCATCCATGACCTCACAAGCAAATTTGTTTTTGGAGTATTCCACCAACAAATGTGCTTTCCAATCTGTGCAAACGTCCATCATCGAACACCCTGGTGGCCTCCTAGACAAGGCATCTGCTACGACGTTCCTTTTTCCCTTGACATACTCAATGTCAAAGTCAAAGGCTTGGATCTTCAAGACCCACTTTTCCTGTCTCTCACTGAGGTCGTTTTGATCTACGAAATACTTGAGACTGTTATGATCAATCTTCACTACAAATTTGCTACCCACTAGATGTTGCCTGAATTTGGTTAAGGCGTGCATGATTGCTAGCATTTCCTTGTCGTAAATAGAGTAGAGTCGCTCTGACTCGCTGAGCTTCCTGCTCTCAAACACAATGGGGTGGCCTCCCTGCATCAACACTGCTCCAATCCCCACCCCCGATGCGTCGCACTCCAAGATGAATGACTACAAGAAGTCTGAAAGGGCTAGAATAGGGCATGTGCTCATAACCTCCTTCATCTTCTCAAATGTCCGTTGTGACTCCTCTGTCCACTGAAAGGCACCCTTCTTGGTCAAATCTGTGAGTGGTGCTCCTAACTGTGAAAAACCCCTGACAAACCTCCTATAATAGCTGGACAGCCCAAAGAAGCTCTACAACTCTGTCACACTCCTGGGTGTTGGCCAATCCACAATGGCCCAGATCTTCTCCTGATGTACCTGAACCCCCTGTGCACTAATGATGTGACCCAAGTAAAGTAACTCCGTCATCCCAAACTCACACTTGGACTCTTTGGCGTATAGTGACTGGGCCTCCATGATGCTCAACACCTCATCCGAGTGCCCCATATGCTCCTACCATGTCTTGTTGTAGACCAAAATGTCATCGAAGAAAACCAAAACTGATTTCCTCAACTACCCCATGAATATGTGGTTCATGCAAGACTGGAATGTAGCTAGTGCATTGGTCAACCCGAATGGCATAACCAGAAACTCGAAATGGCCAAAATGGCACCAAAATGTCGTCTTCTCTATATCCTGCTCTCTGATGTTGATCTAATGATACCCAGAGCATAGATCAATCTTCGAGAAGATAATTGCCCCATGCAGCTCATCCTCAACTCGTCAATGCGAGGGATAGGATATCGGTTCTTGATGGTTTTCTTATTCAAGGCCCGGTAATCGATGCACATCCTCATGGTACCATCCTTCTTTAGGACTAAGACAACTGAAGAAGCGAATGGACTGCTACTAGGTATGATGTGTCTCATCGCCAACAATTCCTTGATTGCTTTTTCTATCTCATCCTTGAACCTCCTAGGATGACGATAGGGTGGGGTGATCATGGGTATGGCCCCCTCCTCCAACTCAATGCTGTGCTCAAATCTCCTGTTCGGTAGTCTCCTTGGTGGAATTGAACCAAAAACCCATTGATGTCATCCCAACAAGTTCCTGATCTCTGTCTGATACTGTTGTCGACCCTCGGAATCCTTCCGTGTAGTGATCAAGCACTCTGCGGCAAATGCTACCTCCCCATGCCTGAAGATCCTTTCCATCCTCTTGGTCGAGACTGTCCTAGGTGCTCTTGTAGACATGCCCGTCAGAACAACCGTCTTCCTGTCACTGTCTTTTAACCCCATCTCCAAGGTTTGGTAGTTGGTGGTGATTTTTCCCAAGGTGATCAACCACTGGACTCCCAAAACCACATATGTGTTAGATAGGTCAACCACATAAAATGTATCTCTCACAGTGTAGTTGCCTAACTTGATCTCCAAGTCCGAAAATCTGTCTAGACACTCCACTGTATGGTCATCTGCTACTGCGACATCAAATCCCTCAAACTCCTCTATCGGAAGGGCCCGTATCGATACCAATGAAGCGTCGATGAAGTTGTGGGTGGCCCCACCATCTATCAGGGCAATTGCCCGTTGCCCCTGAATAATCCCTCTGATTCGGAGGGTGTCATACCTGGGAACACCTGAAAGGGTTTCTATGACTCCTCCCTTTGTTGGTTTCCGTCTGCTAGCCTGCTCAGTAGGTTGTGGAACTACCGGTGGGTGGGCCCCTGCCGGTGTCGGTGGTCTACGGGGAGGTTGCTCCTCTGCCTGCTCTGACTCCTCCTCTGAGCTGGTGGATCCACTGTCCTGCTCCTCCTCCTCACTGTCCACACAGTCTACTGCCACCTCAATATAATGAATCTCTCCCTTACCCAAGCACCTGTGGCCTGGGACCCAAGGATCTTTGCAGTTGAAGCAAAGCTTCTTCCTCATAAGCTCTCGCCTCGTCTCATCATCCAGCTTCTCCTTGCCCTTCCATTCTCTCTGGAATGGCTTCATGTCTTGATCCTTCTGTGGTACAAAGGGTTTGGGAAAGGGTTTAGTTTTTGGCACTGAGTCTGCCAAATCTCAAGCGCGTAGGATGGCATCCTACAAGGTGTGAGGTTGGTATGCCTTCACCCGTCCTCTCAAGGGTTTTGTGACCCCTCTGTGAATAACATGATCAGCCTAGGCTCGGATATATCTGTCACTGCCACTACTACCCGCTGAAACTCTGAGATGAATGCCTCTGTTGTGCCAGTTTGTCTCAACTGGGCTAAGTCTCTGAAATGGATCTTTGGATCCCTCTTGTCAAATCTGTCCATGAGTCTCCCTGTAGGAGGTGATGCGGTTGTGACCCAATGTCACCAATCCATGATGCCACCAATCATGTGCCTCACCCTCCAAGTGTAAGGTAGCGAAGTTGATGGCCTCTGTCTCGGTCATCTTGTTGAGTTTGTGTATGTGTCTAGCTTCTGCACCCAAGCTTTGGCGATGCATTTGAATGATACGTCAAAAGAAGGTATGGTGAGTTTACCAACTTTCCGGATGAAATCAATGTTATGCCCCTGCTACTGCTACGGTCCTCCTCTCTGTGGCTCTCTGCAGCGGTTCCCGAGTCTGAGTCCACAATACTCGACTAGGGTCATGTCCTGATGGAAGTCACGGCCCAATGCTGCATACTCCCTCCTGTACTCTGCAATGTCCTCTGCATGAGTGGGCGGCCTCTGTGCTATCGGCAGTTGTCAGTGTTTTAAAAACCGGCCGGTTGGAACCGGAACCGGCCGGTTTGACCGGTTTGCTAGCTGACCGGGTCGAACCGGTTGAAAAACCGAACCGGCCGACCGGTTTAAGACGGAACCGGCCGGTTCGGTTCTGATTTTTCCTCATACGCCCGCGGACTTCAAAAAGTTTTTTTTTTTTGTTTTTCTTGAATTGTGAACCCTCCTAAACCCTAACAGAATTTTATAAAGGCATAGCAGCCCCCTCTAAGAGCCTCACACTTCTCTCATTCATCATTTGGGAGCATTTGGAAGCATTTTGAAGGTTTTGGGTT
>ML777186.1:1297398-1310098 GCA_009831015.1 Picea engelmannii
ATAGCTTGTAGTTGTCTTGTAAGATCATTGTAATACTCATTTGGAATAAAAAAGGCTTTGGAGGTCAAGACGGTGTATTGAGTTATTGTGTGGATGAATAATTGTCATATGGTTTCTTTATGAGGTGATGTTGTTCTTGGTTTTGCACTCCATTTGTTAGCCAGGCTTAGGATTATTGATACTAGCTTGTGTTCATTAATCCTTTTGATTTTCTTATTTGAAAGACACTTATTTGCATGTATGTTTAAGCTTACTAACATGCTCATTGAGTCCTTGTAGGCGGCACCAAGCTTTTACTTTTGTTTTGCAAGAACTTTGTTAGTTCGTGGGACCTCATAAGCTTGGAGAAGTGGTTGATCAAACTTGCATCTTCCAAAAGACCCCACTACTACAACATTCAAGGACATAGTCCCTCTTCAATGTACCAAAAGACCCCATTGCCCAAGGGTTCCGAACACTGCAAGTTTCTCTCTCTCTCTTTCTATCAAATTCAACTATTCTTTGGTTACTAAAATATTCATGCTAAAATTCACATTTGAATTTCCATTTCATATCCTTTACATCTTGTTTTGCATGCATTAGAAAGCTAAATCTATTTTGCATTTCAAAGTAAATAAATTTGAAGATTAGATTTAGCATTAAAACTCACCCTTTAGCAAGTTTAAGTCAAATCTTTCAAGCCTAAGGTGTAGTTCAATTTAAGTGCTTTTATTTCAATATTTGGCAAATTCAAGTACCCTTTTACTTGTTGTTCCGAAAAGCCAATAAAACCATTGAGGAAGCTTGTCTTTCAGCTTGCGTTGGTGGCAATAGTTTGCTAGTTTAGTTCATTTTTAATTTAGAAATATTTTTGCCACAGTTTTGATTTTTCCCATAAGTTGTCCAAAGTGATTTTGGGCATCTTTTGGGTTGTTTTGCTTGCTGATTTTTGCAGATTCGTGGGCATATTGATTTTTGGCAGATTTGAACCTTCCGGGTCCCCTGGGAGCAACCTTCTTCCTTTCATATTATTTATGAAACTTGTAACCTTGTTGATCCTCGTTTTTATAAACGATCACAAGCCTTCCCAATAAAGACATTATAAACACATCAATAAAATAAGTGGGCTACTCAGCGCCTAGTATTAAATCCCCCCTGGGGAATCGGTGTCCTTTCGTGGTTCTCAATTTTTGCTTCTCATTTGCAAGACTAACTTAAAAAGATAAAATCAATAATAAATTCAATCACAGCACCGCAAAACATTTAGAGCAGTTTCAATTTTGTAGATTAGATTAGATTAGATTTCAATTTCTAGTGTAGATTTCAATTTCCGCAATTTACTTTCCGAAATTTCAAGTTGGAAATAAACCATCCCCTCAGCTTCCCCTAGTATGTTCTTGACCCCTCCTCTGGGAGCTTCGGCTTGATCTCTGGAGTGGGTTCCATGCAGAACGGGGACTTGTCAGTGTGGATTTAGTTTTAAGTTTTAACTAGGACAATCTGATAGTTTCTATTGTTCAATTGGTACAATACACTAAGCTTGCATGTGAAGTCAGGGGGATACTCTTTAATGAGACTCACTCTCTCCTTGTTGGACCTCCAGCATTGCTCTTTGTATTGGATATTCTATTGAACTTGTGTGTGAAGTGGGGGTGATATTCTCCCCGTTGGACCTTGGCATGGTTCTTTGCATCCAATTGAGGGATAACCTCTAAAGGGCCACATTTAGATTAGATTTTTTTTGTTGTTATCACTCCACACACACTTCACACTCATAAGTGGACTTGCACTCACAATAGCCACTTCACAATAAACCCATAAACTTAATAACTCATTTAATAATAAAAATTTGATATCTTGCAATAATCTTTACTTTTGTCACTGGTCTTCATATATTGCTTATCTTTTCCATTAAGCACTTGTATCTGCTTTCATTATTGTATCTCTTTCCTGCAGGTACTTTACATGCTTTATATATCTTCATTGTAAGCAATTTTATTTATTGTCGTATATGTTGCTAGTGTAGATTTATTTGTATTTTTCTCTTGCTATTAATAAACTCCTAGATCAATTATTGTGCTTAGATAGTTAAGCCTTAGATTTATTTTCTTAGGGACTACCCCCCTTGGCTTCGCTAGGAGTTGGCCTAGATGGAGGAGTCGAGGATCAGGTGACAGCACCTTGATTTGAGACTTGCCCCCAATGACACACCCAGTGGATTGAAGATTTTTTCCATGTTACTCGAGAGTTGAAATGCAATGGGTTTTATTGCTTATCCGTTTCTCATGGTTCTTCCTCTATGTATTCCTCCTCTCATTTCCCTTTGATCAGTCTGCAGGGAAAAGTATACCTAAGATGACCATGTTCTCTACATATATGACATCTAAAGGGTATGTTGATGCAGTCCAACATTTGTTTGTGAGAGAGCGACCCAACTTTCAACAATAATTATCCTAGAAGATCCTCATTGAAATTAACTTCCATGCATATTCCAGCCACTACAGTTTTTTCCATCGTTGAAGATTTTTCATGGATCTTGAGCAAGATCTGAAACTTGTTCCCTATCAGTTTCGGTATCTTGGGATTCCAATACTCAAAAAAAGGATGAGGAAATTTTATCCAAATAGAGAGCTTGTATATTTCCTCTCTTATTGGTTCAAACCCCAGTTGCCAAGCTCTAATGCACAAACATGATGCATGGTTGTAATACGGACCTCCCTCTAAAGTCTTTATCCTCTCAACTTTTGGAGAGAAACATCATAGACCTTACCAACCCTATGTGGATTTTAGGTACATATCCCAAAGTCTTCGCCCATGTTGCAAATACCCATTCTCTCAAAGTCTTTTCCATGAGCTCCCTACCACTGAAATATCCAATGAAAGCCTAGTTTGTGTATTTTTACAGTTTTCTCCATTGTTCGTTCCTCTAGCTCTAGCTACATATCAGACTTCCTCTGCTTAATGCACTTCGTAGTTTTTCTTCTCCTTTTCATTGTACCACATTTGTCTCGGTCCTCTCAATCCCTTTCATTTACTTGTCTCCCTATGTGCTCTCTCCTTTGATTAAAGGGTTTTTTTTGAGTTAGGTTCTCATCTATGAGAAGGATAAAGAGTTATTTCAGGAGGAAATCCAGAAGAGCTGCATCAAAATCTTTGATTTGAGTGACACAACCTTTGTCCTCCCTCTTGTCTTGATAATGATGAAGTGAGGTGATCCAAGCCCACCTTATAGTTCTCCCTCAGCTTGCCTCAATCGGGCATGATTCTTCTTCAAGATGGTGTTGTGGTTAATCTTGGAATCCATCGCCATGCGCACTATGATTTGTGATCCGTCCTCTTCTTACATTCCTTCTTAATGCCTCTTCCTCGTTTTGATTCCCTTCAATCTGCTTCCACAATGGCTGGTCAATATGGGATGCATTCGTGGGTGTGGTGTTTAGAGTCTCCTCCCAACATCACTCTCCTCTGGTTCAAAGGCCCTACCCCCTATCCTAGATTTTTCCCCTTCTCTTTTTTCCCTGCCATTCTTCCAAGGAGGGCATGCACTTGAAGGGTGCATGTAGTGTTCTATTTCCACTATAGAAAGGGTGACCTAGTTGGACAATATCTACATGTGTTTCTTGGAGAAGGCTCCTCCTATGTTTATTCCAAGTGACTTGCACAATAGGCAATTTTATTTTTGTAGGTTGAATTGTAGTCCAAGCTATATATCCTAAAGTTGAGTGCATGCCTACAAAAGACTTCTTATCTTCCATATTTGGATCTTATCTTACCTATTATGAGTTAAAGATGTGGTGTGACCTACTTGAGAGAGTTCACTGGTCCAACATGACTTCTACTCCAAGCAATCCATCTATTTCAAGGTGACTTCCTCTCCAAGAAGGGTTTTATTCCAGGATGGCTTGTGCTTCAAGCAAGAATCTATTCGATGCTAGGAAAAGTGCACCCAACCTTGGGAGACCACTCAATTTGACTTTTCCATTATGCATGCAGCGTATTCCTAGAGGACGAGGGCACTCCCTTCTATTTTCATGTGCTCCAATTTCCAAATTTGTCTCGGTCCTATTTTTTCCATTTTCAAACTTTCTCTTGGCTATAAGAAAGGGAGCAAGCAAAGGTGTTTTTTATGTGTCTTCATCCTTCCATCATCTTGCTTCCATTCTTTTCACTTGAGACTTAGATTTTTCAACAAACACTTGATGCTATTGTACTAGTTGAATTTCTCACATTCACTACCATAGTTGAACTTCGAGTGGTGCGAGGAGATTGTAAGAGTCTTGGCATGATTATTTTTATCCCCCATGATCCTTGAATGTGTTGACTTGTATCCAACATTTTAGATTTTTCTTCTTTCTACAAATCTGAGTGATGAAGATCAAATCAGCATCATTTGGTGACCAATATGAGTGTACAGGTGTGTAAGAATTCTATCTAGCATAGCTCTTACATGTTCAACTTTTTATTTCTTACGTACATTTACTTGTGAGATTTTGAATATAGTATCCTTTGGCTAGAAAGTTTTATTTTCACTTCATTCCATAATTCTAAGGACAAGGCACCAGTCATCTTTTAAAATATCTGATTTTATAAACATTTTTAAGGCAAAAATACTAGAATAACATTGTTGGTTTTCGAACTCAGTTGCAAATTTGTAAGGGGTATACTTTATATCAGCAGTGAAATGTTGATTTAGAGTGTTTTCTTTGCATTTTTGGTCAATTTGGTTCGTTGTTCTGCAACTTTTATTGCAGAAACAGGGGAGATTATCACAAATATATGAAAATTCTAGCTTGTTTTGACATATATAATCATACATTTGAAGTTAATGCTTGCCGATTTGAAGAAGAAGTTGCAATTTTTTTATGTATTTCAGCAAGCTTTTGTTGCAGATTTGAGGTATTACATTCCCCCCAGAGTTTATAACTGAAGCCTCAACTCATTTAAGGACGGATACCCACCTCGAATTGGCATGCACCAATTCAAAAGCGAGAGGAAATTAAATCAGTGACACAAGCCTACTTCCTAAAGTTATCCAAAAACCTTTGGGTTCTTTCAGCAAGGGTATTTCTGTGTGATAACAAATACAATGGTTCTAGATGAGGAGATATCATCCAAACTGTCAGCCTAAAGCAGTGATACATTTATGTCGTAGATGCATTTTGCACCATCTATACAAACAAAAGATTTGGACAGGAAAAACCTCCATGAAACTCAACATTTGCAATTTTCTTCTTCTGTTTACTGGCAATGGAATTTGAGCAGAGAAAAGCATTGAGACAAACAAGTAAAATTGGCTGCAAGTACTCATTAATTGCCAGAATTAACATTCAGCAATACCATAGTACCAAATATGAACATGTATACATACTTGATAATCACATCCATACCTTAATCTATATTACTCAGTAAGAGACAAGTTTGTTTCCTCTCCCACATAGTCAACCGGCCACTAAAAATTGACTACCTTAATGACATCATAGGAAGAACTAGAAGCAATCAGTGTTAAAGGCCTGTACTTCTGTTAAATACAATTACAGGAATTTGAACATTTTCATCTACTTATTTTCAAGGCCTTCATTTGATAATGAAGATGTATAAGAACATAAATCTGGCTCAGGTCATTAAAGTCCTCAAAAACTATTATGTACACAGACAGTCTGCCAAACTGATGATCACACCCACCAAATCAACAATTGTCACAGACAACCAAACTATCAATCATGAATCACCAATAAACAGCAGAATTGAATGCAATGATATAATGAAAAATAGCCATGCCACCCCTTTCGGGGCAGTTACCTTAATGCACTCTGCACAGAAATTTTCTAACATAATGAGAGCAAGCAGTCTTTCCTTTTGCTGCCAGGGGCTGAGACTAACTAGGAGAGTAATATAGAAAAAGAAAATATGGCAAAATTGTTACAATATACCTCTCTTACCTGTATCATAAGTTAATTCTCAACATTGCTAGACAGCTTTTCCCCATTTACCAAAGAAGGGCTATTTTACTAGAAATGTCTGTTCTTATAAACACTTCAATTGCATTTGGGAGAAAGCTTACCCATATTAAATATTTTCTCGGTGCTTGCTGATTGAAAAAACTGCACAGCAGTCAAAATACTGTGCATCTCGGCATCAAATCTTTCAACTGCTGTAGCAATAGCTGTATCTGCTGAAGTTGCATGTGCCTTAAGCTGGCAAATATCAAAGAAGTGAAGCTTAAGTTTTGTACATTTTTTGGCGTTTTGGTCGGTCACCTGAAGACCCTCCAAACACACACACACACCCTCCCAGGCCCTGACATAATCAAACCTGGGATACTTTATTGCTGACCATCAGAGTAACCGCAAAGGGCAGAGTTAAAGTTTCAAATTTCAACTTTTGTCACAAAATCTTCAAAAGAAAAGTAAGTACATTAGAAAGGAACATACACGACTTCCCTGGACACTAATATTAGGTACTACTTTGCAAATTATAACCACGATCCAAGAAGATTGCATCAACAAATATTTGCAAAGAACAAGCAATATTTCCTAAGAACCCGCATAAATATCAGAAAATGTACAACTGTCACTTCTCACCTTCATTGGCCAATTTCCTTTGTCAAGTAAAAACAATATTTCCTCAATCTGCTCTCTATTCCTCCAAAGGTTTTCATCAATTTTATGAGGAGGAGTCCATTCCATTTCAGATACCAGTAATTCCTCGGCTGTGCATAAATAGATACTTCTTATAAGAACAAAAGTTAACCAAAAAAAACACATTTCTACAAAAAGAACTGCCATAAATATAGAAGCAGCAAACAAAGAAATGTTCTCAAATTCCTTAATAAATGTATAGGATTTACTAAATGAGTCTACTAAACACAGCCTAAAAGGTACATTAAAGTCTTTATTCCATGAATCAACAAACAAACAAAAAATCCACAGTATTGTGCAAACTGCACACATAAGTTGGTCGTCATGCCATCTAATATCTTCCCTTGTAAACAGTCAAATAACAAAAATCTGCCTTGAGCAACAACATAAAAGCAATGTAGTCAATATGTCCATAATGCATGAGCACTTTGATATCACTCAAGTCAACAGACACAAAAAGAAATACTTTCGATATCTCTGTCAAGCATCAGAATAAAATTTCCCTAGAAAGCATAGGAAGCATCAGAGTAACAAAACAAAATTATTTATCCAGAATATTTCCCCATTTCAATTTCCAAAAAGAGTGTGAAACATAATGTGATAATTTTCCTGTCAGAAAGTAACCAAGGAAACATGCAATTAACATGCATGTCCTTTAAATATCTGTTGAAAAAGTCTATATATATATGCACAAACATGTATTTATGTGCTTATATATGTATGTGCTTGCACACATGTATGTAATTTAATGTTCAGCAACTCATGCAGTAGAAACCATACTCGTAAAATTCTTTCTAGGTTTTGCATCCCATAAAATACTGCAGATAAGATAAGATAATTTTATTACTGTCCAACAAATGACCACAAATAGGTCAATGGGACTGCTAAGTACGATGGTATCAATACACTGTGGGAGTGTCAAGAACCACTCCTATATAGAAAAGGGGCAGAAAGAAGAAATAACCTAAGATCTAAAGTCTAACATCAGGAAAAGAAAGGAAAATGCTGATGTGAAAACTGAAGCAATAAAAGTACTGAGGACAACAGTCCCTGGAGGGATGCCTCAGAGGAAGACACAAGGAAGGGATGTGCCTCGGTGTTCAGTAGATCTGTCTGCTGATGATGAGGAGGGAACACTACCCTCCTGTGGGCCAACCACCTCTGAATATCTCTCCTACCATCTGAGGCTGAAGGGAAGAAACTCGTGATAGAAAGCAGTCCCAAAGTCTTAGGTTAGCAGCCTGCTGCAGTTGTCTGGGAGGGGAGGTCTTCCTGCTGGAATAGGGGCCCTTTCCAAGGATCTGAATCTACCAGTGTTGTACATTTCTCCGATATATCTCAATAAATTCAGAGTTAAACACCTGTCCGATATATTCGAAATATTCCGAGATATTCTGAGTTAGACCCTGTCTTGCAACATTTTCCAAGATATTCCAATATTTTCGGCCGATGTCACTGAGAAGTTACATTCCAGACCCTCGCCGATACTTTCCCGGAGACAAGATATACAACATTGGAATCTACAACTTCGTCTCATCGGAGGGGGGCAGAGAAGAAGTGCTGATGCATATATTAGATTGATACATTTCAAGCTTTACAACAACTGACCTTTCTAATGTGAGCCCAAGTCTCTAGATCATAGTACCCATACGTGGAAAAATGAGAAAACTGTAAAGATGAAATCCAGCTGATTCAGAGAAAAATGATAAGTGAATATTATGTATATGTGTATGTATGTGTATATGTAAATAGATATATACATATTTTAGTATACATGCAGAGTCCTTTCACATTCAATAATCCTTCATGCACATACATATATATGTATGTATGTCGGCCACAAGGATTGGTTGAACCATCCAAGGCATGTTTTCAACAGGGAGGCCATAGGTCATAAGTTCAAATCCGGTCAAGTCCCTTGCGGTTACCAGCCGCTGTTGTGGCTGGCAGTTGAACCACCCTCCATTTGGATCCCACAGGATTTCCTTGGAATATATGCAGCTAACAGTTACAGTTTTTCTTTATTATTACAATCATTTAGCACATTAACTGCATATATAAGATAATTGAAAGAAAGGCAATCGCAGAAACAAGATAGACACGAAGATTATCCTGGGAAACCCTCCAGGGGAAGAAAACCCAGCAAACTTCCTCAATATAGATTATCCAACCAAGAACAATGCTTCTCTCCAAGAGAGAACTAACAAGGCAGAAGATCCTCCTCTAACCCTTCACTAGGAAAGGATAGTGCACCACTTAACCAAGATGTATCCAAGAGATAGACCAAAACCCTCGTCAGCGTCACACCTAGCTGCAGTAGCTTCTTCCTCCAAGACTTGTGCACTTCTTCATAGCTGCAGAGCTAGTGTGTGAGTGTCTCCAAGTGAGGTGCTTGCCTCCTCTATAAATAGTAGTTTGGCCTCCCTAAATTAGGTCTGGGCCAACCTGTCATTTTGTCCTTTTATTTACATTAAATTGTCAAGGCACAATAGGGCCGACTTTTACAAAGGCACAATAAGGCCTAATTAACAAATATAATATAATAATATTCTTTAGGGTTTGTCTTGGTCAAATATAATAAGGATATCTTCCGAAGCTACTCAATCTTCAACACAGGTGATCATACTAACTCCCAACTAATGATACATGAGCTCGACAAATCACTAAGTGTTGCGCTCCAAATGCCCACAATGGTCATATGGATACAAATAAATAGAACCATCCATAAAATTCTCCATATAGTTGTAAAAGCGAGGCTCTGGAAGGAACTCTACCACTGCAGAAGCATATTGGAGAATGGTAGGCACCACCTACCCATGTATTCCCTTAATGATGTTCTCTTCACATCCATCAAAGAGAAGCTAGAAGTAGTTGTCTTCCCATAAATGACAAATCTCCATATACTAGTCCATACAAGCCTCCTCTAAATCACACTAGTCATGTAAGTCATCGGTATACTCCCCTTCAATGGCCACTATGATTCACATTTCCTTGACTAGCTCCAATAATCGGTTACATAGTTTCCTCTATTGTTGGAAAACTTCCATCAAAGCCATTCGGTGGCTCCACTAGTGTATGGGGGCGAAAATTTGCAAGAGTTGTAGTGTGCTCAATATTAATCAAAGGTGTATCATATCATGTACCAAATCAAAGCTCTGGAAATTCTCTATCAAATACCATTGGTCTAGCTACAATCTAATCAATCTGTCAAAAGATATCTGCTCTACAATACCTGTGGCCATCACCAAAAAGCCCTAGAAAAGAGCAAATTTCAAACTACAACATTTCCTTCGTCTGACCTCCGATTCAAGTGATATTTTTTTAAATTACATGTTTTTGTGAGGAGAATACAGATCTATAATTGGTTTCTGGAAATTATGCAGGAAAATGCTTAGAAACAAATTTGTGTGTCACAGCTCCAAATCTGCAAAAAAAACAAGTAGATTTCTTTTTTCCCAACTATGCCTTGGAAAGTGTTCCAATACCACTTGTAGTGTTCCTTAAATCTAAAAATGCAATCACATATAAATGTACAATAATGGGCAGGAAATACTTCAATACTTATATGTCAAAATACCCTTCATGTAGGACAACACCATACAAGGATCCTTTAATGGAAGGATAACTCCTGCTCACTTGCCTCTTCAAGGGGGCAACCTCCCAATGAGCTAAATTCCAATACAATAATATTCTCATACATGGTCACATAAGGAGGACTCCATCCTTATTTATAGCTATCAAATGCTAACTACCTAGTGGGCCTTATTTAATAATAACAAACATTGTGGACCTAGTCCACATTGCATTAAATGGCCACCTTACTTATCTTATTCTTATCACTAATATGCCCATATGCCCTTATTACACCCCTAGGAAGGATCCCAACAACTCATCATACAAAAAACTTTGCAAATCATTCAAAAATTATAAAGTTAATATTCATATTCATTACAAGAATTGTGCCATCCTCAATAGCATGATTCATATTTGTAACATAAAGTTTGCAACAATGTAAATATCAAAATGTTCATTATTCAATTCATAAATGATAAATCCTATGTTGCACAGTGACCCACCCCACTCCCAAAAAAAAACCCTCATACCCTCGTTCCAATGCTCTAGTGACTTAGAAACTCCTAGGAAATATTCCAATTTTGTTGGGGACACCGTCAAGGACGTAGGGACTTATGAGCCATTTCTCGACCGTACCTGCCATATTTCAAGGAATTTTAGGATATGGAATGGCCACTCTCAAAAAAATAGGGGACCCCCAACGATCACTCGACCCCACACCAAGTTTTGCATAGGAAGCATAGGAAAGTCATGCTACAAAAACACCTTATCAACATCCCAATCACAAGAATAGGTATCTTAACCAATCGGTGTCTCAACAGCATCGGTGTCTCAACAGCACTCAAGACGGAAGCAATTAACCTATCTTCCAAAGAATATCGATACCAGTGTTATTGAGTCTTATAATAATAAATATTGGGTATTATATAAGTGCAACATTCCACAAAGAATTGAATTGGGATGGTCAAATCCTTTTACGGTTCGATGGTTCTGCTCAGCAATTAGAAGTTCATACCGTCTTGTATCATCAACCATGAGAGCTTCAAAAACAAAGAATCATGTGAAGACATTACAAGCCAGGGAAAAAGACATCAAGCCTTTACATAAATATGCTTTGAGGACAAAGCATTTCTAAATGGGAAGGCAATGTAATAAACATATATATATATATATATATATATATATATATATATATGCTAATAAATACTAATAATTGATAATTAATAACTAATGAAGAGACACATCCTAATGAAAGGACATGTCTCTTAGTGAAAAGGCACACCCGCTTAAGTATATATATGGGGCCCTCATTTGTAATCATTCATACTATCATTCTCATACATTTATTCAATATATATTATTTTATCCTAAATGGATTTCTTTATATTCCAAATATTTTGGACATTGATATTCTAAACCAAGTTGGTTCGTCTCATTTTTATGCATTTGCTAACACTAACCAATCTTAATAGTGTTTGTTACATATTATATCATGGCCACATATTACATCATATTAACATTTACATTGGAGCTCGTTGTTCACTAGTCCAATAGCAATTGTGTGTGAGGGTCCAATGCTAAACATTGTGACCGAAAACTCTATGTGAAGGATCAGGCCCAAAATTGTATGAGGATTCTATATTATTCGATTGTGACCTAGAACTATGTGTGAAGGTTTGATATAGTAATTGTAGTAGTAAGGTTTCCCTACAAATTCTCTTGAGCTATCAATTATATTGTGCTAATGGAAGGTGTTAAATTTATAACAGCTGCAAGAGCCATTCTCCGGGAGGATGGCAAAAACCCTAGCTAAGATCTAAGGCCCCCAGTGCACTCCTGGGGTACTTGGTCTGGAACCAAACAGTCAGTGCCATGGCAAAAGACCCTTGTTAGGGCCCCCAGTATATGACTAGGGTTCTTGCTCTAGGACCAAGCAGTTAAAGCCCCTAGATATGTCTAGGGCCCCTGGACATGGTCCAAGGTACCCATGCCTGGGGCATGGGTTGATCCTTGGTTTTGCACCTTGGTGGATAAGACCCCAGAAATGTTCTAGGGCAACTTGATCCTCGATCAAGTACTTTGTTGGTATATGACCCTCCTTGAAGGTGGGCATGACCACATAAGGGATGTATTCCATACGCAATGATGATAAAGTTAATAAGGTCACCTTGAATATGAATGGATAAGTATTGCCACCAAGCTACCCCACCTAAACCCTCCTTTACCCTTGCTTGTGTTGGTTTGGGGTTTTGTTGTTTTTGTTTTAGGGTTAAAGTAAAGTTTAAATTAAAATGTTAATTATAACATGTTTAAATTATTTAATTTAAACATGTTATCTTTAATTATAATTATTTTAATTTAATTTCTTTTATTCTTTGCCCTAGCCTAAACTATAAATAAACCTACCCTCTACCCTTCACTTCACAATTGTGTTGTATGCTTCTATTGTGAGCGGATCTTCTCTCCTTGTTGTGGCCCTCTTTTCTGTTGTTGTTGGAGTATCTTCTGTA